>VWZZ01006212.1:496265-625921 GCA_013399095.1 Psophia crepitans
GTTTTGGGGGTGGTGGTTGGGGTGATGGGGGGGGGGGGGGGGGGGGATGGTTGGATTAGATGATTTTGGATATCTCTTCCAACCTTAATGATTCTATGAAAGAAAGGGGCAGGGCAGGAGCCCTGGTGGTGTCCTCCTGCAGAAGATGGTTAGATACTGGACTAGTTTGAAATAGATATCGGTTAGTGGTTTAATCACTTTTTCTTCAATGCAATTTGCCCCGGCAGTGGCTAATCCTCTAGCAGGCTAAGACAGGAAATCTACCGAAAAACCTGCCCTCTAAAAACACTTGCCAGATGCTTTGGAAAGAGGGCAGCACAAAACCTCTCGGGTTTCCATGGGTTTTTGTGAATCTGTGAGATCGAGTTTGAAGCTTTCTCGAGGAACATCAATCTGCATTTCACGCAAGCACGTGGCACAGTTGCCTCCCACCAGCTAGAAACCCACCCCTGAACATGACTCTTAATGTCTACTGCTACTGGATTTAATGGCTCCAATCCAACACTTGGCTTTTAATGACATATTATTTGCTTGTCACTTGCCAAAACAGTGGCTCCCTCCCAGTTCCCTACAATAAAACAATCCAAACTGTTGCTGCTAACAATAGAACTAATATTTACAATTGATTACTGAAAATATTTTAAGTTTTGTGGATCCTTCAGTGAAAGACAACAACTTCAGATAAATTTACAACATAAGATGTGAGCCACATTAGACAAAATTCCTCAGAGCGCTAGTTTCTACAGATATTTAAATCATTTGTAAATCATATAGACAGCGTACATGTGGAAGCTCTTTTAAAACAGCTGATATGATGATTTCTGCCTCATGCGGAAGAAAATGGATACATCAGAGTGAAGCTGTATTCCTCTTCAACCCTGCACAGGCGCCAAGGCTGACGTTGGGTGATTTATCATCCCACAGGCTTGCTAAAACTCCTTCAGAAGACAGTAGCAGTGAGTGCTCAGTAGGGCTGGCCACACTTTATTTTTTCTTTGGGCTTTAGAAATGAAAAATGTGTGTTTGAATAGTACCTTTCGGGGGGGGAAAAAGACATACAGGGTTCAAGAGGTTTTAATCGAGAGTGAATTTGGATTTGCTGTTTGCCCTCTTTTCCACCAGGGAAGGACGATATCAAAACATGCTTGGTGTTTTACACCAAATACAATATTAGCTGTAAAAAAAATAAATTATCTCCAAAGTTTCATCGTATTTCTAAAAGTTTCCTTGTCTTTTGGTACACTTTTGTGATCTGTATTAATAGTTCAAAAGGACAAAACCCTGCCCTACTTCTGCCTGCCACCCTTGCACAGAAGGAGATGTCCTATTTGGCTTTAAAGGACCTTGTGGAGGCTGCTAGAGGGGAAGCTCTTAAACAAAATATGTTTCTACCTACAGAACCACCACACCTTTTGTTGTCATACAAGCCTCTTCCTTGCTTTCCAACCACACTTGTTGTAGCATCCCTGAAAAATTGGATGCACGGGGCCCTGCTTAACCTCCTTGAGTAAGAGAGTTTCCATTGCTTGAAATGTCAATCTGTTTCTAAGCTTGCTGCTAAATAAGGGCCCCACGTTTCCCACACACCCTTGAGTGACAGAGGTGGCATACCGCAATTCAGGCTGACTGATGGGGAACAGAGTGCTGCTTGTCAGGGCAGGTGCCCTGAGCCAGGAGAGCCCTGGTGGGTGCTGAGCAGCCCCCATGCTCTGGGGTACGGGGAGGAAGCAGGAGGAGACCCTGCACAGGCAGGGGCTGCAGCCATCCCCCTGTGCTGCAGGCCACTTCCAGGGAGAAGGCAAGAGAAAATCCTTTCCCAGCGCTCTGCAAAGACTTGGAGAAGCTGCAGACTGAGACTTTGTTTCCACTCCTTTAAGTAGGTTATTGGCGCCAAGGGGAGCAAGAGCCTGTAAATTAACCTGCGTGCTCATCTTCTCTCTGCCCACCTCCAATACCAAAGGGTGCAACTCCAGAGTAAATGGGAAGGGACTCACTGAAGAGAGCTGCACCTCCGTCAGAGTCGGCCCCAAACTTTCCAGGCTGAATCAAGATCCACAAGACTTGGTAAGTTCCTGGGCAATTAGTTCATGTCTTAAAACTTTTCTCCTAGACTCAGAAGATGCTATAAAAGGCAGGCTAACATTTTCCCTGTACTTGCTGAAGTTTAGAAGCTGAGGCTCAGGGAAAACAAGACATGTGCCAGCTTGAGATGTTCAAATTGAGAATCCTGCATATGTTCTAGCTGGGAAACAAGGAGATTTTGGGGGCTGGATTTTACAAATCCGCATTTCTATTTTATAGAGGTGTTAAGGGTGACTAATTAGAGCACTGCAAAAATAAAGCCATCCAACTAATTTACAGTGTTCCCCTACACTGCCATGTGTCAGCAGGTTTAGCACCCAAGACTGTTCGCCAATAAATCCCTTCTGTAATGTGATGTCAACAGCTAACTGCATTACAGCGAACATCAACAGAAAACAGTAACACAAGTGATTTTCCTCACATTTCTGAGCAATTTCATTCTGTAAATATCTCCTTTCCTATTGCAGCCCAATAAACATCTCTAAGATGGAAGCAGAAGGCAGGTGAAAACTCATGTCTGGTTTTGAGACTGAACTTATTTACAGGAATTTAAAATCTCTACTGTTGTTTCTCTACATTCTCCTTAATTCTGCCAACATCTTACTTATTCTTTAGGTTCTCTACTTCAAAGCTACACAAGCCTGCCGAGACTCCAGGCACGTGCACTCGGCTGCGTGCTCTGGGAGTGCGTGTCCCAGAAATGCACATACATGAAATGAACCAAATAGCAGGGAAAAACATTTTGCTCCATTTTCTGGAATGCATACAATGGAAACAGAGGAAGAAAACTGACAACTTTGGCAGCTTCTCCACATTTATGTGGACCGTGAAACGCAAATCAATTTGAGGCTCTCTTACCAGTACAAGAAATATTCGGTTAACAAATGTGCTACTCTCTGGGAACCAGATCTAGAAAACACGTCACTATTAGCTTTGTTAGAATTGATTGAAGTCATACTCTGCTGTCTTCTCTGGCACAGACACTAACACCTCCTCCTTTCTCTGTCTGACCTGCTCTCCATGCTGCAGGCTCCTTCACACCACCTTTCACAGCAGCAAACAGATTAAAATCCAAAACAGTATTTATTGAAAGATCAGACTCAGAGAATCGAGGAAACAAAAGGAAAGGAGAAGATAGCATGTTCATTAGTTCGCCCTGTCACTTAGCTTGAGGTAACTTCAACTTGACTAAGGGTACGTTGCCCTGAATCACACTAAGGAGACATTTCAAAATGCACAGAGAATTTAAAACATAAGAATTCAAGCAGTCACTGCCGAGTTCTGTTAACTCTGTACAGTACTTAATGGCAAATGACACAGAGACACTCAGGAAGGTGATGCTGCTTTCCAGGCACACGCGGCCCAGCCTGGCTCTGTGGGTTCTCAGCTTTCTCAGTCCGTTCCCACACCAGGCAAAGGACACACTCAACCATTTCCACTTGCTGATAACCACAAACATTCTCACTGGTGCCCTACATCCACTGTCCACACCTACTCATGTTCTCAAAACATCAGTGCAAGAAATCTGTTCCCCTCTGCGAGAGGCATCTCCCCCCAGCCGTTCACTGTGCTGTGGGATGTCTCACCCATCCTCCAAGGACATCTTGCCTGTCCTTCCAGACCTGGTACAGAACAGTGCAGGCCCTCACCACACCTCGAAGGTAGTGATGGCAAATGGCCGAGCTGTTCCACCGCAACATTGCGTAACCTGCCAGTATTACAAGAACCACCACATTGTTCTGAGCTCCATCAACTACAAAGGATTGAACTGGTTGATTCTCTTCTGTTCCCATATCCAGCAATACAGTTCCTAAAGCCAAGATAATACAGAGGAAATGAACTCTCCTGACCTGCTGGAAAGGATCAGAACTCCTGTGACAGGATAAGGAACAAGCGTTTCCCTGCTGCTTTGTGAAGACACCCACACCTGTAGCTATCTCAGCACCATGTGGCCTGTCCACAGCACTGTCAGCCAACCAAAGTGCAGCCCAGAAACTACCAGCAACAGCAAATATACTAGTTGCTGGAAGAAAGCAAAGCAGGTGGTGACACTGCAGAAGACAATGACTCTGGGATGTGCTCTTCAAAAGTGGCCTTTTTTATTCCAGCCATCCTCCTGCTGTCACATACCATCAGTGACTACTACCTGACAAAGAGCAGGAGCAGTGCTCCACAGCAAAAAGCTCCTGCAGGTGAATGCTGTGTCAGACTAGCTGCTTAATGTCATCCTTGCCCTTTGCCACTGCCAACAGCCGCAGGGAGCTCCTGAGCCAAATGCCCCACCCACAGCAAATCCGCAAGCACAATGTCTGCCTTGCGTGGAACTCGGCAGGGTGGTCTCTGTGCTGTCTGAAAATGGAAAACAGCATTCACAACATGAATAACGATGCCTTAGCTTTGACCTCCCACTCTCCTAAATCTCACATGCTTGGGAGCTATCTAATAATGCTTAACAAAATACAATAAAGCTAAATCACAGCAAGCAGGCAAGTGACAAGCAATTAACTTAGGCAAAACTCTACAGCTCTAACAGTTATCACACAAAAAAGGACAGCAGACTGGTGAGGATGGCCAAGGGCGCCGACGCTCTGCAGCTTGGCAGCGTCATATTCTCAAACCACACACTGTCAAATTCAGAGCGGCGGGTGCTCTGAGACACAGACCTGGCACCTCGCACCAGGTCACAGGGAAAGCACAGATGGAATCAGATCTACTGATACATCGCCCCCACCTCATCCTGGCTCAGGAGTTTTATTTATAGGGCAGTGAAGCTCCTTACACAGCTTGCTTTATGTTCATGGCTAACGGGACAGAAACACACCCGTTAAGTCAATGACCACGATTTGTGTGGGCTTCTAGGGAAGCACCTCTTCACAGAAACACAGGGAGATGATCAAAGGCTCACTCCTTGCTTCTTGTTCTTTCAGGAATTCAGTAGATTCTGAAACATTCTCGCAGGTGACAAATATTACCAGATACACAAATGCCTCTAGTATTTGCTTAGAGTTGCTTAGCTATTTTTACACGTGTAATTCAGGCACATTAACTGGAAATACAAGGCTTGACTACAAACCATACAGAGCATTTTAGGGCATCGGTCTCCAAGAGGAAGCATGACCCTCAGAAATGCTAGATGCAACACTAAAGCAGAGAAGCAAAGCTGCACCTGCGCCTCCCGGCCCTGCCAGGGCCATTAGCCTTGGCTGCGGCACTGCTGCGGAAAGCCAGGCGAAAGCGGCAGCACGGCGGGGTGAAGAGGAAGCAGCTGAGGCAGAAGGGGGAAACTGAAAATTTTGTGGTTGTGGAGTGATCAGTCAGTGTGGGGATCATGGGGCTCAGTTGCTAACTTCACACCCCAGCAGCTTCTAACAATTGTCTGTCTGGTTTTGATCTCAATGGAAGTTAGGAACAACATTTGCCAGCTAATTCCCCACTCTCAGCAATTTCCAGGCACAGTTTCACTAAACACACAAAAAAAAACCCCTACCAATGCTATTCATTCCAAGCCAGAGCATTTCCAGTTTCCAAAACGTCTCACAAACTCCACGAGGTAAAGGCAGGTTTCAGGTTTGGGCCAAACTTTTAGTCTAACAACTAATTTGCTGTGTAGGTTTTACAAACCAGTAGTACGCAGAACACAGGAGTGCATTTGCTCCAACAGATACAGCATCACATTTTAGCTCACACACCATTCACTAAGATCTGAGTTGGGCTGTGGATGACATTCAAAATGGGACTTGCTGTGTTCTCTCTCGTGCGTTGCTGAAGAACAGCAACAACCCACAACCGAGGAAAGCACACAGCGCTCCGATTTCCTGCACCACATGAACTTTTGAACTGCAAGTACTTTACCTCATCAATAGTCAGGACAGAGGAAAGAGAAAGGCAGCATCAGCTAAAAAAAATGCAAGTGTATTAATGTAAAGTGCTATAGCTGATGGCATTGCCCAGAAAATGCCTGATTGGAAAATTCCCTTTGTTTGACAGCGTACTTTCCTGGAGGGCTATGGTGAGCCCTGTGCAGCCCAGTGCTCCATCGTGGAGCTGATTACAAATGATAGGGCAGTAGCTCAGCTGTAATGTCCTCACTGCTGCCAAGTAGAGGATGCCAAATTGCCCTTTTGATGTCTTAAAGCCTTGGAAATGAAAGGCACTTTCCTGAAAGAACAATCTCTGGTTGGCTTTCTGTCCCAGCACCAAATCTACTCTGCGTGCAGGTCTGGGGGCTGCTTACACAAACAGGAACGGACCTTGTGGGACCAGATTTCCTTTGCAGAACTGCCCACACTTGCTTTTGCCCATCGTTCCGTAAATACAAATGTCCACCCAGGCAGGATTTTCCTCATGTCTCAATGCAGTTCTTTGTCTAGGTGCCTGCAGCCTGGGTAATTCTGTATGCACAGGACTGCAAACTCTTGTCAACTCACATGTTCATATATTAGATAAAAGTAAACACTGTGTTACAGGGACTCAGATCCACACAAGGACATGCTTTCAATTCCTGGGGCACTAGTATCACAGTTTGGGGTCACATCTGACTCTCCCAGTGAAGCATGTAAACTAGCGTGCCAATTCAATTACACTGGCTTATTAGGATTAGCAGACAGCGATCCTCTCTGCATTGATGCAAAAGTTTCCCACTTCCCATTTTTTCTTTTCATGCATTGCTCCCAGTTCAGACAGCAACGTGCAAGACTCTTGAACTGTGAGGATTAAGACTGGCAAAGGGGTGCTGATGCTTCCCACTGCATCACGAGGTTCGGCTGCAAGGGATGAAACAGTTTTCCAAAGGGAAATTGTCCTTCCTCACAGGTGCTGTGCTGGCTCCCAACATTTTGCAGCCAACAGCATTATCATTCGCAGGTCTGCACGCGCATCCTACAGAGAGCAAGCCTCAGATCATGCAGTTTGATGTGCTACATCAGGGGCCTTGCCTGAGGTTTCAGCTGGTTAAAAAAAAAAAAGTCATAAAAATCTGTGGGGCTGATGTTGGCATCACTCACTAGAAGGATGCAGCAGCAGCAGCAGCCTGGGAAAATGTACCTGGGAGCTCGGCCCCGAGGTGCTGACAGGCAAAGTTGGAATTGTTGTCAAAACACATGAGCTCCGCTTCTGGAACTGTGCTCTAACTGGCTACATCTTGTGAACATGACTTGTTTCATCCATATTTTCCTGCATATAAATTTGACAGGCAGAAACATTTATTTTGTCAGAGCATTAAAAGCCCCTGATGTTCAGTACTGATCTCTGGCACATCGTAATTCGGCTCCCCCCTTCCGAGGTGACAGTCTCCCTTTTCCGCTAAGGACCCTTCAGCAGAACGATGCACGTGTCTCTCGGGTTTCCTAGAAACCTGCCTCCAGCAGCACAACACGTATCCTCACAATCATGTTCTCCATTAGCTGTTCTCAGCCGCAATATAAAATGTCCTGTGCCTACCCGCTGGCTTTTAGAGACCATAGCTGTGGCCATCTATGGAAATTCTGGGCACTTCCCAACCAGCCACCCACAGAATGAGCTTGGGGGGAGGAGGGTTTTCATGGAGCAAGAGAAAAGCAAACACTGTGTGTGTGAAGAGCTGCAGTTGTTGCATATGTCAAGAAAGTAATGTTTGGATTGGGGAAAGCTAAAGTGATGTAGCAGAGCTCTGCCAGGAAAGGACGGCTCTGTTACCTAGTTCATGGCTTCCTTAGAACTTCCCTGCACCCCGGCTGGGGCAGGCCAGCTCCCCCCCAGCCTGTCCCGCAGGTACTGGAGCCTCCTGGGTAGCTCTGAGTTCCCGCAGCAGTGCTGTCCCACATCTGTCTGCTGGCACACGGTCCTTCCCCACCAGCCACTTTCCCCGTGAACTTCACCTCATTTCCACTGCAGGTTGTTTAAACTCTTCGGGCTGGCCCCGCCACACCCTCCCTATCCCGAGCAGTGCCGGCACAAGTTACATCCCCATTTTCATGAAATGCACTTAGAAATTAACTGGCTCTGATCCATATTGTTTCCAGTCCAGACCAAAGACATCGCCCCACAGCGACAGCCACAGAGATTGGAAATACCTGGGCACGGTATTTCATTTCTGGCTCACTGGTTTTGAAACGTGGATACAGTTTACAGTTTTAAGAATTTTTGATATATTAAGTATAGTAACTTGCTTTGGTCAATCTTGGTCTGCTTTTTAACAGATAAGTTTTTCCTCAAAAAAAGTGTACAACCCTAAACTGACTCCTGTTTACATATCTAGTGACATTAACCCCTGTAAAGCTGGGAATTAGCCAAACCTTTGCTAAGTATTAAGTTCCAAGATTTTCACATTGATAACGTATTTTCAGTTACAAAAATCCAAGTGCTTCCTAGTGCTCCTTCCAAACATCAAAGATCCAGTAATTCACATTGGAAGAACGGATGATGATAAAGGCTGGAAGATTACCAACCTGGAAGTTAAAAGTTGGAAAATATTTTCTGTTTTACCCTTTTGGTTTACTGTGGAACAAAAAGAAACTTCAAAGCACTGCAGCCTACTGGCATACAAAGCTGAAGTCTCTAATCGCCTCTTTTGTGGTGGGATTTCATGGCTCTGTGTGGATGTGCTGCACTTGAGTGGCACATAGTACCCGTACCCAAGGGCAGGAAATAAGCATGCACACGGGCTAATGCAACGTAACACATAGCACACTACGTGACGTACTTTCCTCCAACCATTTTTCTTTATTCCAAACCTCCAGGCTGGGTCTGACGACGGCATTTCAGGCAGGCGCTGTGTGCCTGTGGGAAGCAGTCAGGGACACACATAGCTTATTTTAATTTAATCAGTGCTATCCACTCTTTAAGACCAGCTATTTGAGATCCCTCTGCCTCACTGCCAGGAGTTAGTTGTATTTACAGGGAAGCAAGCAGGAAACAAAGCAAGAGGCAAGGGAAGAAATCTAGAGCTACTAACTGCACAGAAGCCAAAGAAATTTTGGCTGAAGGAGGGGGGAGTGGGGAATGGAAGCAGTTACAAGTTTGTAAGTCCCACCCACCCCTCAGCAAACCCCACTCTCACACAAGCTCTGGCACAGGGCTGCTGAGGACACGAGAAAGCGGGGCACAAACAGCTCCTGCACCTCTGTGCCACCCACTGCAGCTGCGTCCCAGCCACGTGGCTGGGATGTTTGGCTACTGCAACGCTGAGCAGCTTCCCATGCACCTCTACACTTCAGAGACACCAGTGTTTCACGCAAAGTGGCGTATTCTGACGAACCCTTGTTGGTCATCACAATTTTTCCAAATTGCTTCTGATTGAGTGCTTAAATCAAACAGTTTTGTTGCTGAGTGCCATTCTGTACACCCATTACAAAGACAATTCCCTAGGAAAAACTGCCTGTCAAAGCCTCAGCTTTCAGTGCAGACAGCCAACCACGTACCTGACCTGCCAGACTGTATCAGATGATGATCAGAAAAGACTAGGGAAAGAAAATGAGATGACAGTGCCATGTATTGGCTCTTGGGCACAGCTGGGAGAAACCAATTCAGCCATTTCTTCCATTCACTAACCATCTGCAGGCTGAGGTCTCTGACCAGGGGGAAGGATGCTCTGCTTGTGCTAGAAGGAAAATGGGTAGGGAGCTGAGATCATCTATTAACAAAATACCCCAGACACAGGGCTGTAGGGTCAGTGTCTTTAGGATACACACACATTTGTTCACAACAGCGGAAGGCTGTCGAGTTTCTCTGAAGAGCAGGAGCAAGAGAAAGGCAACTTTCAAAGCTTATCTTTCTGCCAAACGTGAACAGATTTTTGAGGGATAAAGACAAGTCTGTTGCTCCTCCCAGATGAATTTCAAAGGCCTAGTGAGAATAAAGCTGCCTAAACAGCTTGCAAGCAGTTATTTTGTAATGGTACGAACTGGGCAAAGTAAATACTAGGGCAGCTCCCCTGCCCAAATCTATCACCGCCATTCTGCAGCTGTAGGGCTAAGGCTGAACTGGACCAACACTACTGAACCACTTTTTTCCCCTTTTGAGTGGAGAAGCAGATTGTTCTAGCACAGGGAACTGAGAGGGCTTGGCCATGGCTGGCAGTCTTAGGCGCTCAGGTCAGCCAAATATTCTTATGAAGACTGACGAGTCAAGTAATGTTGAGTGGCTTCCTGGTAAATAAAACACAACTACAGCTGGTCAGACACAAAATCTGATGCTTTTGGACAAGAAGCCATGTCAGGGGCAAACATTCCTTCAAAACCAAGCCTAGAAATTGGTCCCTATAAAAATGGCACAACTGGCATTTTAAGCAAAGTGAATTCCTGCTGTTAGCTCTTGCAAAACTAACCAACTGCGCCGGGCTCCTCTTGATAATTTAGGTTTGGGTGGTCTTGGATCAAAATATGATTACTCACATTCCACAGATTCAGATTCCCAACGGAAAGCGGTGCTGCTTTCTGCTGGTGCAGTCAGGGTAAAGCTGGGGCCTGCAGCTCTAAGGCCAACAAGAGTCAGGTATTGAAAAATATTTGAGTTATATTTCACTTTTGGGGGGGGGCAAGGGAAGGGAGGAATAAGTGTACAGAAAACGAGCAAACATAGCTAATCCCTTATTCCTCAATTTTCTTCTGCTGTAATTGAATTTTCCCACAAATAGCAATGTAGCCATCCCCACTGCACACTACCGCAGAGGCATAGAAAGCAGTCAAAACAAGAAATTCCCCTTGCTTCAGCAATCTGCTAATCTGAACGTTTCCATGACGAATATGAAAATAGCTGATTCTAGCCACAGATTTGGTCATGATTGGCTGCAGACTGTAAAAACACAGAAAAATCTCTATTTCTGCAGCTAGTTGAAACCAGAGATGCATTTGTGTGTGCACTATCTGCTGTGCTGGCCCTCTGCCTTTTAGTGTTGTTGTGGTTTGTGTTTTTTTCCCCTAACTCATTTATTTGAGTATTGCCTATGTTTGCTGGAGGATATACAAGCAACTTGAAATTCTCAAGTTCATCCTAATCTTGTATCTAAGCGCTAACTGCTAATGTACTAAGAGAGGACCAAGCACTCCTCTCAGCTTTGTTGGCGTTTGGTCCATACTGAGCTCTCAATGTTTCTTCTGTTCCCAATACACCCAAGTCCTTACACTGACAGTAATTGCAAACCCAGAGGGTGGATGAGGTTGGAGGGGACCTCAGAAGACTGTCTTGTCCAATTCCCTCCTCAAGGCAGGGTTAACCACAGCAGGTTGTTCAGGACTGTGTCCAGTTGGGTTTTGAGTATTTCCAAGGACAGAAATACTGGGCAGCCTGTTCAGTCACCCCCACAGTAATTTTTTTTTCTTATATTTAAGTGTAATTTCTTGTATTTTAATTTGTGCCCATTGTCCCTTATCCTGTCACTGGGTGCCACTGAGAAGAGCCTGGCTCCATCACCTCTATTCCCCCCATCATGGATTTATGTACTCAGTAAAATCCCCTGAGCCTTCTTTGCTGCAGGCTTGACAGTGCCAGCGCTCTCAGCCTCTCCTCATGCATCAGATTCACAGATGTGTAGGGGCTGGAAGGGCCCTCTGGAGATCATCTAGCCCAACCTCCCTGCTACAGTAGGATCACCCAGAGCACATTGCACAGGATTGCATCCAGATGGGTCTTGAATCTCTCCAGAGAAGGAGACCATACACTCTCTGGGCAGCCTGTTCCAGGACTCTGTCACCCTCACGGTAAAGAAGTTTTTTTCTCACACGGAGATGGAACTTCCTGTGTCCCATTTTGTGGCCAGGACCCCTCATCCTGTCACTGGGCACCACTGAGAAGAGTCTGCCCCCTTCCTCTAGACATCCACCCTTCAGGTATTTATAAGTGTTGATGAGATCTCCTCTCAGTCTTCTCTTCTCCAGGCTAAACAGACCCAGCTCTCTCTGCCAATCGGTTACTAACCCTCGTGGCCCCTCAGTGGACTCAGACCAGCCAGTCCCCACCTCTCCTGCCCCAGGGAGCCCAGCACTGGCCATGGCACTGTGGGTGTCTCACCAGTGCTGGGCAGAGGAGAAGCATCACCTCCCTCAACCTACTGGAGGTGCTCTGCCTAGCGCAGTCCAGATCAGGCTCCAGCAGGACCCAAGAATGCTGCACAGCTTTGCTGGTCTGAGACACAAGTGAAGCAAAAGTGGTAGAAAGAGTATCTCTTTTATTAGGCCAACTCAGAATGCTGGAAAAGGCAGACAAGAAGAATCCCAACAGTAAATGAAGTTAAAATGCCATCAATTACAGAAATCAGAGGAAGCAATTTCTAATGAAACGTACAAATAACCTATGGAACTGCCCCAAGCCACTCCTGAAGCAAACAGCACAAATCTCAGACTATCCAGGGACACTCCAGCAAACAGGCAACACTTCTGCCCCTTTACTGATAGGACTGCAAGTCTAAGAAGTAGAAATCTTTATCCCACAGGACAGGGCACGTGGCTCAGAACCTGCTGAGACAAAATGCCCAATTACACTGGATTAAGTTTTCACAGTCAGGTCAAATGAAGGATCTCCTCCTCTAGAAATCCACAGAAGTGTCCACTCCCAGAAAAAAGGTCTTGCACTTGATGGACCACTGCTCTCAACTTTAAGGCAATTTCTGTGCTCCTCCTGCCTTTATTGATTCAGGCTCCCCATTTTCATTAAAACAAGGAATTAAATCTTGTTCTCTTGAACGGTGCTACAATATATCCTCCAGCATTGCCGCTTGCAGCTGGAATAACCGAACCAGCCACCAGGCCCACTGCCAGCGGTCCAGACCCAGCCACGAGCTGGAAACTCCTCACTTTAGAAATGACCTGTTTATTTTAGCTATTCTTAAAACAATATACATGCATGTGTTTTGCTTTCAGTTTATTACACCAGAGATACACAGCTTCAGATACATGCGTGAGCTGCTTAGCTAGAAAAGGCTACACAAATTCTCTTCAAACTACTTGGAAGAGCACACATTTACCGAGATGACAGTGTATTTGCAGAGGTGTGGATCTGTCCCTGTTATAACCATTTCTGCGAGCCCTTGTTTTAGCAGCAGTACTTAACTCCCACATAAATCCTGAAACATTCAAATAAGCACAGAGATAGATATAATAAATAATACTAGTAAATTATAATCTAATAATATAATAGATAGCAAACACTTTACTCAAAAGATAGACACAGCGACATCAAACGGAGCAGTTACACTCGGGCTCATTAGCAAGGTGCCCTCTGGCAGAGAAGCCAATCCCCACAGCAGGCTGCATCAACCACCACACAGCCAGCACTGCGACAAGTGATCCTTCCCCTCTGCTTAGCGCTTGTGTGAGCACAACCCAGAGGGCCATGGCGAGTTTGGGGCTCTTCAGTACAAACAAACATGGATACACTAAAGCATGGTCCAGCAGAGGCCACCAGGATGGTCAGGGGCTGCAGGAGATGCTGAGAGAGCAGGTGAACAACACTGTGGAATCCACCATGTAGAGGTGATTAACTATTTGGAGATCCAGGGGATCCTCTGAGCACCAGTCTAGAGGAGCATATGCAACAGGCTGAAGTCGGCCAAAACCAGCAGCATTGCTCTCTAATGCACTTTCCGGCCCCATAAATAGTAACTGAAAGGTGTGAAATTCTGATCTGGCTTTGAAAATAGTAAAGAAAATCAAAGGAATTTTTTCTAACTTGCTCTCTCCAACTGAGTGTCCTACTGATCAGCAACATCACATGGATAACGCATTGGAGCCAAGAGGAGATAACTCTGGGAACACAAGTTTTGATAAATATAGCTGAACAAGCACTGCCAGCAGGCATCAGCAAGATTGAGTCCCACTGTAAATGTTCAAATGTGTGACCAGATGCTGGATTTTTACTGCTCATGAACTCAACAAAAAGCAATTTCTTCCATCCACTGGAGAGCTGAGCCAATCACAAGACAACAAAGTAGTAACAAACAGATGCATTCAGCCAGAAATTATCTACATTTACTGGAAATCAGATCTAGCTCCCAGGTTTCTGGCAGGTGGGTAAGACACCCCTCGGTGTCACAGCAGCCACCATGCCCAGCACATCGTGTTCAGATCTCGTGTGCTTTGCAGTGCCTAAACACGACTCTCACAGCTTCAAGTGCGATTCAGTGCTGAAACAATTATACAGCTATGCTTGCGTTTCAAATAATATCCCACACCTCCCAGACAATTGTACAATTATGGTTGCATTATAACAACACAGAAAGGTGAACTGTAAACATGTACACACATTCTGATGTAAAATATTACCCTACCCTACCTGTCTTGTACCAGGAACACAGAATTTTACACTTGGTCACAAACTTTCCCCAATCAAATCCTCTGCACAGCCCTTCCCTGTTTCTTTTTAGAGGGTTACTTGATGTTTGATATTTCCTAAGACAATTTTTAATTTAAATTGCTAGAAAATCCATACCAACTTGCAGTTCAAAAGTATATACCTGAACTGAGCAACAGAGCAAGTGGAAATAGAGACCTACCCTAGAAATACTGAGAGACTGCTAAATGCAGAGGCTCTGGCAGGGAATATTTCCAAAAAAGCAGAAAGACTTGCCCAAGTTACAGAGTTTTTCTTTTTGTTTCCTAAGCAATACTCGTTCTGTATGGTATGGAGTGCCCCTGACAGTGCTTTCAACTTTCTGCTCAGCAGCACCCTAGCATTTTTGAATTAACCCTGAAGGAAACTGAGGAAAGCTCAAGCAAACACTATACAAGTGAGACCTCCTGAAAAATCAGCATTTCACAACCAATATTTATGGATTTAAGGATTACAATTCCTAGGATTGCTGCTTGCTTTCTCATTTTTCATGAGCTTCTCCTCCTCCCCTTCTTTATGATAACATCCTATTTTTTCCCCCTCTTGATAATCCTTGTAAAACACACATCATTACTACTGCACACTTCGTGCTGGATTACTGAATATGCAACACTGCCTCTGACAGCACTTTCTGAGAAAGAAGCCACAAGGTATAGGAAAGAATTTGCTGCGTATCTACATTTTATCCCTCCTCAAAGGGTTTACAAAGCATGGGATTTGGGAATAAACAGGTCTCTTCTGCAAGTGCTCTGCATACGGAGCCACTGAGTTTCTCCTCCTCATACACGCCTGTATGAAGGATTACAATATTTCGGATGCTTTTCACCCCCAAGACCCTCCACAATTTCCTCATGCCCACACGTTTCCTCCACCACCTTGCATCCCACTCACCTCTGCAAATTACATCTCATAGAAACATTGCTGGGTTACTTGCAAGTGGCACATGTTCATTTTCTCCTCTCTTCCTAATATAAATTTCTCTCCTAGCAAATATAGAGAAGGGACAAGAAAAGCAAAACAGGAGATCTTACCTTTTGATGGTCGTCTTTGTTTCGTTTGTAGAGAAGAGAACGTACCCATGACAGCACCCATTGCCAAAGCTACTTGTGAGTTTTTGGGAAGGATTTATTTTGGCTGTTTTTTTTTTTTTTTAAGATTCTTCTCACCCCACCCCCACTGCCAGTGAATAAAATCTATGTGAAATGCCCCCAAGAACAAAACAAAACAGAGGAAGTCCAGAGAAGAAAGAAAAGAAGAAAGGAGGAGGGAAAAAGCAAAGCACTGCAGCTCAGCGTTCAGCAAGCGTTAAGCTTTGAGGGTGGGTTTTTTTTTTTTTAAGTCAACACACATGCACTGACTCACAGCCGGCTGCACTGTTATTATTCAAAACAGCTCCCCATCAAAATTTAAATGCTAGGTAGATTCCCTCAGACCAGAGCTGGCAGCAGATGCATCAAAATATTTACTGGAGCACAGCCACATAAACACACAGGCTAATTCTTCCTCCCGTTCCCTTATGGCTCCAACCAGCAGCCTGTAGGTCTAGCGAGGGAGCATCAGTGCAGCTCTTCCAGTGAATACTAAACTGGAGTCCTGTAGGCATGCGGAGGGTCTCGGGGGGAGGCCAGGGCTTTGGGCTGGGTACCAATTCGGAATGAATGGGAATCTTCTGAGTGGGAAACGATAGCGAGCAAGGCACAAAGCCCCAGCTGCGCGGACTGCGTGCTCCTGCTAATTAAGAGTCTGACGGAAAGGTAGGAAGCAGCAATCTCTAACGGTCTTCTCAAGCAGAAAAGTCAGGGGAAAAGTAGTAAGTGCAACAGGGGAAAACAGAAAATTTCGCCAGAGTCCTTTTCCTGCACATCCTTTTTCATGCTCCAGAAGCATGTGCAAGACAACATATAATAAGTTAATAACTTATTTTTCTGCAAAGTACATATGTGCACATCCTTTTTAGGGGTATTAAACAACAAACTGTTGAAACCAAATCCTGCAAACCTCCAGTGGCTCGGAGTAGGTAGACAATTCCCTGCATTTTGTTTTCTTCTTTATTCTGAAAATCAGCTGTGCATCCTATGTCTTGTCAGAAGGTGAACTAGCAAGTACTCAGGTACAGGAGGAGTTAAATATAGAGGCAGCTGTCAGAACCAGAATTAATTTGCTATTTGCACACGGTGACTGAGATTAAGGCAGCATCTGTGCAAATACTGTATTTGTCTGAAGAAATTCATTCCTACACCAGAGACCAAAGCACCTTGTCTAACAGGTTTCCCCAGCTTTCCTCTAACTTTGGAGCAAATATTTCATCAAACACAGATCCCAGAGCCCCCACGATCAGAAGCTGCACAGAAGCGGCATCCCTGGAGGGAAGGCCCCGTGTTGCCTTCTGCTCACACGCTGCCAGCAATGCTGTCTTTGCATGCACAGGTGTGTTTGCATCCCCACTGTACACCAGCAAAGAGCTTTCAATTAGTTGCTGGTTGTAAAAGGCATTACACAAAAAGTCTTTTTTTTTTCTTTCTTGTTTTGCAATTTAAAATGCAGCAACTTAACATTTTGAGGAATGTCCAAGATAAGGTCCCAATTAAATGCCAAAGTCCTGAGCTGAAACATACCAGTTTGCAGGCAGGTGCAAAGTGCCTGGGACTTGGGGTACACAGTGCTGCTGTTGTCATGATGGGGCAAGGCTGTCCTGGCTCCCTGAGCCCCCAGATTCCTCCCCCAGGCTGGCCACAGCTGTAGCCCCACAGCCCCTGCGCTAACAGGCTTCTCCAGCCACCCAGATCCAGGTAGGGGGTCTCTCGGACTATGATGATGTCCACCAAAGCACTGAAAAGATGTAAGAGATTCTTAAGCTCTTTTTAATTTAAATATTTATATTTATTTTATGAATACTTTATTTGTGTTTACACATTAAAATATTAGCTAGGCTACAGCATGCATGTGGAAAATCACTGCTCTTGGTATTTTTGCACACAACAAAGGCTGGAGGGTGAGGCCAAGGGAGATACCCCCGTCACACAACAGCAGCTCCTTCATGCCACGATTGCCAAGATGAGAAACCAGCAGGTGAAAACATTCCAGAATATGTAATTTCTTATGCAAACAGGGAGCAAAGAGAGATGGTGGGGCTCCAGTTCAGCAGGCTGGGTTTGCCCCCCTTTGCCTCCTCAGTGATACATCACTACCCTTACTGGGCACAGGTACCATGACAGAGCCTCCATGGGTCTTGGGACAGGAGCTGTGCTCCTGCAACTGAGTGGTAACCCCTGGATCAGGCCTTCACCAGTGGGTGAGGGCTGTGATGGTCCTGCCTCCCTACAGCAGGAGGTCTCAGTGCCATCTCTGGACTTCTCTATTGGCATAAAGGCAGCTAAAACCATCCCACTACCAAAAGCAACAGCTGCCACTGGAACACTGTGGTCCCCTGTCCTCTGCTCCCAGGCATAATGTCTCCGAGATGTTAAAAATGGAAACCTCCTCAATCTAGGCAAAGTTGACACTAGCAGAAATCCATGACCTGCAACTCCTGTCACATTGTCCACTTGGAAAACCACACATCAGTTGACTCATACACTGGGAAAAAGAGCGTTAAACACCCAAGAACTCCAAAGTAAACGGTTGCAAAGAACTACATGGATTATCACAGAATCATAGAATCATATAGGTTGGAAAAAACATTTAAGTCCAACTGATAACCCAGCACTGCCAAGCCCACCACTATACCATGTCCCTAAGTGCTACATCTACACATCTTTTAAATATCTCCAGGGATGGTGACTCAACCGTTTCCCCGGGCAGCCGATTCCAGTGCTTGACAACCCTTTCGGTGAAGAAATTTTTCAAATATCCAATCTAAACCTCCCCTGGCACAACTCGAGGCCATTTCTCTTGTCTTATTGCTTGTTACTTGGGAAAAGAGAGCAACCCTCACCTGCCTACACCCTCCTTTCAGCAAAAGTCACCTAGAAAGAAAGTAGCTGGCTTCAGGATTCCTCCTGACATCCGCTGAATCCCAGCCATGCAGAAAGATCTTGGCCTGGGAGTGACAGATTATGCTGCACGTATGGTCAGATACCCTGGAAAAACATCTTTAGGAAGATAAAATTGCACCCCTGATGCTGCACTGCTCTTTACTTGAAACAGCATGGCATATGAAGGTGGAGGGCAAACGTGAATATTCAGTTTTCTTTGAAACTTGAAAGAAAAATAGACTTGTGTTGGCTGGAAACCAGTATTGACAGATCCCTATGAAATCGGGCGATAAATGTTTACATGCATTTTTGTTTGTATGGCTCAAATAGACAAGAGGAGGGACCATGTCTGTGCCTGGGCGGACGAGCACAAAGTCCCAGATCACCAGTGTAAAAGCAGCTGCTTTCTCACGCAGCCACAAACCAAGACCTCAGAGGAACAAAAGCATCGTAAACACTAATGAATTAGGGTATTTGCCACAGCAGAGAGGAACTCTCTTTCCCCAATGATGACCATCCAAATTTATCAACCTAAGAAATAATACTTGAGACATAGTGCAAGTGCCAATGGTTACCCTCTATCCAAGGAACTGAGTATTTTCCAGAGTATTTCCTTTAGAGGTAAGATAAAGACTGAGCTCTGACTGTAATGGTGACGTGCACAGCTCTAAGCCAGCCTCCTGGGTAAGAGCTGCTACCAGAGGATCAGAACCTTGGGGAAAGGAGATACCAGATTGTGCCGAACCTGACTGCAGCCCCCGGTACTGATTTGCAGCGCTCCAGAGCCCAATTGCTGCTCACTTCCCAGTGCAGTGAGACACCCCAGCTGCTCCTCATGGGGTCTCTCATGACACAATTTACACGTGGTTCTCAAGCATCTGCTTGCGCAGCTGAGGGTATGTACCCCTTCATGATGCCTGTGCCATGCCTAAACCTATCCACTTTCCCCATCAAAAGTTCATCCAACAGGTAAATTGTGTCATCATCCCAGGGCAAAGTAGACAGACCCTGGCAGTGATGTAGGTGCTTATTTGTTGGATGTAGCCAGGTTTGGTCAGAATAAGTAGTTCATTATTTTTAACAAATGCAAATATAGCATCTTCAGTTAGAGACTCATCATCAGCTACAGCTGATATGGGTACGGGATGGAAATCTCCTGGGAGCAAGGTCACAGGAACTGGTACAGCTCTGCTCCCTGATGCAAGATCAGATCCTATTCCCACTAAAGGCAGCAACTGGTGCAAAATAGAGCTGGACACTACTTGCATTCTATCTATCCTGAACTACGCATTTTCTGGTATTTTTGTGGGTATGTACAAGAAAGTAGAAGGGGAGGTTGGGTAGTTTTGATCATGCAGCATTTGCATAATAAGAACACAAATAAACCCTGAACACTGCCTGCTTATAGCAAGCCCTTGTCCTTCACTCTGTATCTATCAGCTTTAAGTGTTTCCAGATAGGTTCTGCTTTAAAAAGCCTAAATAAAGCTGGAAGTGACTGATTCCTTTTCGCTCCTGGGTATTTTAGGAATGAGACTTGGGCAGCGTTGTCCAAAGTTTCTTTCTATGTGCTTCAGACTAAAGGAATTTCATATTTCATTTTTCATATTCCAGTAACGAACTCTTATTTCAGGGAAACACTTTATATTTACCCAACAAAAAGTGCTTCACTTTAAGGTCAAAATGACTTTCTGTTCACCTGAGCAGCTACTGTTTTTCTTGAGGCTGATATGTAAACAGAGCCTTTCCGACAAGCAACTGAGAGCGTACGAGTAGTGGACTGGGAGCTGGGACGACGCCACATGAGCACTGACACAGAAATGCCAGGGCTGCTGCTTTCAGCAGTGTCCACTCAACTGTAGCTTGGTCAAATGTTCATAACTGGGACCCACCGACACCAGCCCAATAATCACTCAGTGCGCTGGCACAAAATTGCCTCCAGCCATGGCAATAAGCTGCGTGCTCCCAGCAGCACAAACATTGCAGTTTATCCCGCAATACTCTGGGCACAGATTCCTCCATGAGGGATGGCAGCCAGAGGCAAGCAAGAGACATGAATTTTACATCTATTACACAGGCACAGATATGGCAGCCCACTTGCAGATGCCGCCCGTGCACCAGGAGAGCTGCCCACAGGCTCTTGCCCTCTCTAACAGCTCTCTCTGATTTTTAAAGCAGTTTATGAGACACTGAGACTTGGCCATCTGGGGAAAAAAAAAATAAAAGCAAGAAGGAAAATGTTCCTTTTCTAAAAGAATGAATTGAGAGTTTCTGTTACTTAGCAAATTTTTAACCACTTGCTGTCCTCCACTCTCTGTGCGAGAGCATCCTCTGTCAAGTGCTTTGCCTGACCCCAAGCTCAAGACTGCGCAGGAGACCTGGCAGGAGCCTTTCTGAGCCATGACCTGCCCAACTGCCTGAGTCGCTGCTTGCTTGGATGAGGAGTTACAGAGAACACATCTACCCCACCATGCCGAAGCTCTCCAGGCATTTCGCAGCATCACTGAAGGACTCATCCTTGAGGTCATCTCGACACTAAGGCTTCAGGCAGCAGCACTCCACGCAGTCACAGACCAACTAAGGAAGACCAACGTGCAAAAGAACACTGGGAAATGTATAAAAATAGCTCCAGCTGGACCCTGGAGAGAAGACGATAAATCATCACCATCACGACCATGTGTATAGAGCTTGGAATGCTGACAAGCCTCCACAGTGCAGCTCCCCTGACTGAATCCACAGGACTCTGAGGAGCAGGAGAAAGGCAAGAGTACCATTTCTCTTGCAGTAGTAGTCGTTATTTTCCTTTTCTTTATCTCTCTGCTATCACTAAAAATAATTCTTTGATTAGACTGCTAAGGTTTCAGTTACACTAACCAATACATTGAAAGAGTGTTTCTTTACTAGAAATACATATTAACTTAATGAAATTATCCCAGTTCAAAGCAGGAAGGCAGACTACTGACCAAATACAACACAGCTACCACAAACACCTACAGGGATAAACTGAACCAGATGGGACAATCTGCTCTGCCACTGGAAACCAGCTTTATCACAGACACACCAAGATGAGGCAGGGTTTTGCTGGTCTATACCTGTAAAAAGTCTATGATGGTCTTTGGGGGCCATCATTTACCTTTTTATCAACATAAGGACATATCAGGTCTTCCTACTTTAGATCTTCAAGTTAGAATTCAACACATATGTTGGGGTTTTTGTTTTGGTTATTTTTTTCCAGCACCTATTTTTTGGGAACGTTTCTTCCAAGAAAGTAATAACACACAAGAACCTAAATTTCATCCTCTTCTTTCTCCACTCACAAGCCACTAGAACAAATGGGGATGTTTTCAAAGAAATCCTTTGCTCTCTGTAAGGACAAGGTAGCAGAACAGGAGCTATTAAGAGATTCATTACTGCACCCCAAGCCCAAAGCAAATCCTCACACTAGCTAGCTTTGCCAGATCTCAAAAGCTAGAGGTCCTCCCTTCCATTTTCATGGAAATACATTTTTCATGACATGAAAGCCAGTGAATAATAATGCTGAGAAATCAGATAGAATAGATGAGGCTTAAAGCTTTGAATTCATCTAGATTTTCATGTAAGTAAGGCAGTGACAATATCAAAGTGTTGGAAAGCCCCTTGCTTTCCAGTCTATAGCAAATACAGCTATGAAAACCAAACAAAATAAATGCAATGGTTAGTTAATGCCACCAAATGGAACAAAACGGCGGGCGCTGAGGTCTGAGCAATCAGGGGTGCTACTTTTCTTTAACATCCCGAGAAGGAGAGCGGAGAACAGAGCTGGCATTTTCCATCCAATTGTTCCGAGCAAGCAGTAACGCATCAGTTTCCTCAATTCAAGATCAGATGTCCCTGCTCTGGTCTTTCCTCTTGCAAACTCCAAACCAGATCACTGGTGCAGCTGCACATAGGTATGTATGGACATACACGTTTAGGTACTTAAAGGAAATAAAAAGAAAAAAGAATAAGGTATTGTTCAGCCTATAAAAGGCAGCACAGTGAGAGCTGAAAATAAATCTACGTTAGTCTGCTGGTTCTTCTTTGTTATAGTGATAAAACTGGGCAGAACTCCACAGAACAGACCTAATATTTGTCCTAAGGATGTCACACCCAAAAATAGATAACTGATTGCTCAGGAAGGGAAAAAATGGCAACTCCAGCAAAACGCAAGGTAGATACTGCTTTATATTTCTGGTTGGAATATTTCTTCTGTAAATAAATGGAGACTGTTTCCAACTAAAATCTTGGAAGAATAGGAGAGAGACAAAACCCGGGCAGCAAAGCACTCTCCCGAAGGGTGACATGGAGGAAGGACCAATAGCAGGAGAGGAGGGATGTTGCCAGAGCACTGAGTAGGGTCATCTTGGCACACCAGCAGACAGGTAGCAGGACACTGTGCTGAGCCCTGTAAAAGGGATGACAAGAAACTTCAGCTAGGCAGAAGGTGAGAGACAGGAGACGATCAGAAAAGACTGATGACATTCGTGTGCCAGAATAAAAAGGAAGGTGGCAAAGAACAGTGATGTGAACCCATCTGGTGAATGGATGGAGCTGAGCAGAGGCTAGGAAGCAGAAATAGGAAACTGCTGTGCCGCTCCCCAAAACACGAGGCTTCAACAAGGAAACTGTCAGTAAAAGGTGGAGTTTAGTGATAGGAAAACAGAAAAACTCAAAGAATTTCAGAACAACATCCATCTGGGAGGGGAAGAAGGATGGGATCGGTCCTGAGCAGGCTGTGGAGCCAGAGTGCTCAGAGAAAGAGCATCTTACAGAGCGAAGGACGGCTACACGCGGAGAAATCAAGAACTGCAACCTTTTGTTCTCAGGATACCATTACAGTGATCCTCGAGAAGAAAAAGCTCACATTTCAGTAATGAAAACCATCTATTATCCTCTGAAATCTGTTTGAACATTGTGCCAAGTGAAGTCTTGCCTTTCAAATTTATAAAATCCGTACATAAGAAACTTCAAGATGGTTTGAAGCAGGAAATCCGAAGGAATACTAACCAGAACCATCACACCACAGGGAAGGCTGAGAAGCAGGACACCACCACTGCAGTGTGGTAACCACACCAGAAAGAGTAAATGTCGTTTGAAAAATAGGACGTAATGTATTAAGGTGTCTTGCACATACAGAACAAGGTTTTTTAAGAGAATTTTGTCAGCCAGTGGTAACAGAAGATCCCAAAAGTCTTTTCCCTTTGGAAAAAACGAGACCAGGGCAAAGATGCCGGAGCTGCATCACACTGTGTCCCACAGAGCCTGATCAAGACTGGCCTGTGTAAGGGGAGTACGATAAACTGGCTGCCAGGAAGGCATTTAGTCCCGCTCCCTGTGATGGCACTGACAGCAGTGATGGCAATATTCACAGAATAGGTATGAACAGGCTGCTAAACACGCTGCAGGGAGCATCAGGCAGCCACCACCACCAGGTACATGCACAAGCCCAAAGGTCAGTAAACAACCTTTTTTATCTTAATACATGAGCATTTCTATGCCATCCACAGCCTCTACGAACATTACAGAGGAAATATACAGCTAAATTAACAGGCTCAGAGTGACGTACGTTGCAACCAAACACAGCAACTGGTCCCAAGGAAACATGTCCTGGTTGTGTGTGTGATGACAAGGACACGTCTCCCAACAGCTGGGACAGGCAGTGCCAGAGCGTGGCATGTACATGCTCCCTCACTCACACACTCAGCGACAGCTCGGCACTGTTTGAACTTACAAACTAAGCAAGCTGAGCGACAGACAGGAATTCAATGGTGTTTTGTTCCCAGAAGCATTAAAGAGAATATGTCAAAACTATATAAAGAATGTGAACAATAAATGTCAATCCAGGTTAACAGCCAGTTTCATTTCTGTCTTGTGATAACGGTCAAAGAAGCCTCACTGAAAAAGAAAAAGCAATCTTTAATTATTTAGTATTTCCATGGATGACTGATAAATTGACTCCAAACAATTCAACAGTCAGTGAGTTTGCTTTAGGGAGAAGAAGAGGGTGGAGAAGACATTCAGATGATCTTGGATCTCTCCTTTCCTTTTGCTTTAGTGCACTTCAAAGGAATGTGCCAAACTAACCACGTGTAATTCAGGTCATTGAACAGATGCATATACCACTGGGTAACTAATCAGGGTAGTTAACAGCTATTTTTGTTTCACATTTCACATCTCACAATAAGGTCTTGTAAAAGAGAACAAGAGCAGCCATTAGACACCCCTAGGTAAGTTCAGCTTGTGTCAAGTGAAATCACATCAGGCGAAAAATATGCTAAATAAAATTATACTCAGTTTGCACATTTGTGCTCTTTCATCCTGGACGTGCTATGAATGCACAACAGGCACAGATGTTTGCGGGGACAGGTCCCGCTAGAAGATGCTCCAGAAGAGTCAGAATTTTTAGTTTTCCAATTATTAATAGCATCACGCTTTCACTGAAATGACATAAAACATTCATTGCATCATTTCATATCTTTCAAAATAGGCAAAACTTTCTAAATGAAGATTCATAATTTTATGTTTATGTTCTATGTTGTAACCTCTCCTGCTGGAAAAAAACCTGATAGGATTATTCTACTGAAATGTTTGCTGTTTGAAGCTGGATGAAACAACATATTAAAACAGTGATTAAATTTCGGAAGTTTCATTAAGGTAAGGGGAGCACCAACATGTCCCAAACTCATAATATCCTGTGCACTAGCCAGGTTTGTGTACAACCTGCTTGGAATAAATTGAGAGTTTGGTTTTGATACACAGGTTCCCCTCTACATTAGCATCAGCCTAGCATGTTGCCTGGGAATGTTTTGATTTGTTGTTAATGTGTATTGAACAACACTATTTTTGTGCAAGATGGAGCAGACTCTTTGCTGCGGACAACATAAACAAGCTTTGAAGTTAAGATGTGGCACCTATCCTGAATACCCAACTAAAATCAGATTATATCCGGTACTCCGCTAAAACTACAGCAATCCCAGACAACAGAAGTTTAGGAACAAATGTCAGGTGTGAGCAGGGCAGTGGTTTACCAGTATCTATGCAAGCAATCATGGGGAATCATGCTGTCCCTATGGAAACCTCAAGATCCATGACATGTGCAATGGTTACTGCCAGCAGTTAATATACTGAAGTCATTCACTAAATAAAAACAAAGATTAAATTGCACCAGAGAGATAGCACTCCAGGTTTGCATATACAAGGAAATGTAAAATTTCCAAGTAAAAGTAAATTAAGAGGGATTGGGGGTGACTGAAAAAGTAGTGTAATAGTGGGATCATTAAATTGAAACCTCCTTACCACAGGATCTACAGGACAAAATAGGGTTTGTTCTACAGTGCTGTTCACAGAAAAAAAAAAATAAAAAATTTCAGGTAGCTCCCAAGTTGTTAAAAATCACCGACATTGAACGCTTCCACTAAACATTTTCACAATCAATGAAATCCTGAAATCATGACGGAACCCAAATCTTTCCTGTCTTTGACCAACGGAAAACAGCAGCCTTTTTGGAAAAAGGGGGTTTGAAAACTCTGTTTCTTGAGCAGCTAGTTTTTAATCTAGATTCAGCTGCGTTATAACGTGACAGAAGTACAGAGAACTATGACACTCAAAATAATCTTCACAAATTTAGAGGTGTCTTCATTTTGCAGAGAATTACCTGCTTTGGGGAGTACCTGTAGTCCCTGAAATGTGTTTCTCCTGGCAGTACCAGCAAGTATTTCCATCTATAACTCCATCTTAACTTCATTTATGTGAGAGAATTCACATTAAGGTTACAGCAGATGAAGAATGCTTCCAATAAAAGGGATATATGCCATTCCTATAGTGCTAGCTAGTGGACCAAGTTATTATTTTTACAATTACATAACAACTTTCATCTTGATGCTGGAGTGCTCCCCAAATCACATCATCGGTGAGAGTTATTTTCAAATTCTGTCCAGTACACCAATCCAGATGCTCTCTGGAGTTATCAACTCATTAAAAGTATTCCATTTCAAGATGTACGAATGCTAGGATGGAGACAGCTCTGACACAAACTGTGGCACTACTTCCATTGCTGGCAGCACACCGGTGTGTACAAGAACCCCAACTAAAGCAAATGGATCCAAAACTCAAACGCGGATATTCAGGTCAGAATATCGATATCATTTTTAGTTAACCCAGTCAAGGTTACCTTCAAAAATCCATGCTGGCGGAATATTCCCCTATAGCCACAGAAGGGCTGACAGGGAAGCAGTGACCCTACCGTGCTACCAGGGCCAAATCCTCAGCGGGGAAAGAAGCAGTGCCCCGTGCCAGCTCAGGAAGCCATGCTGATTTCACACACACAGAGAAATCATTCCTATGTTTCCAGACCTCATGCACAGCCACACAACAGATCTATATGGACAAAAGAAATTTCTGTTTGCAGAATAGAATTTCCAAAGCAAACAGAATCACTGTCTTGTTCATCGGGTGCTTTTCACACATGCAGAAAATTGTACTGTTATTTTTTGCCTTTTTTCCTCCATCAGCACCCAGAGCATGCCGCCCAGTAGCCATAGAAGTTAGAATTATAGAATGGTTTGGGTTGGAAGGGACCACAAGCATCATCTAGTTCCAACCCCCCTGCCATGGGCAGGGACACCCTCCACTAGACCAGAGTGCCCAAAGCCCCATCCAACCTGGCCTTGGACACTGCCAGGGATCCAGGGGCCTCCACAGCTTCTCTGGGCACCCTGTGCCAGGGTCTCACCACCCTCACAGTAAAGAATTTCTTCCTAACGTTCAATCTAAATCCCCCCTCTTTTAGTTTATACCCATTACCCCTTGTCCTGTCACTGCACTCCCTAAGAAACAGCCCCTTGCCAGCTTTCCTGTAGGTCCCCCTTTAGGTACTGGAAGGCTGTGATTAGGTCTCCCCAGAACTTTGTCTTCTCCAGGCTGAACAAGCCCAGCTCCCTCAGCCTGTCCTCATAGGAGAGGTGCTCCAGCCTTCTGATCATCTCTGTGGTCTCCTCTGAACTCGCTCCAGCAGCTCCATGTCTTTCCTGTACTGGGAACCCCAGAGCTGGATGCAGTGCTCCAGGTGGGGTCTCACAAGAATGGAGCAGAGGGGGAAAGTCATCTCCGTCAACCTGCTGGCCAAGTTGACCCATACTAGATTAGTCTAAGTAGTATATAAAACTCTGTTATATCATTTGTTACGAGACACTTTTCAACACACGCAGACCAAGAGCAGGCATTAACCTTTGGGCAAAGCAAGCTCTGACGCAGCAAATACACCATTAACCAGTTGCTGCCTGACCTGTTTGGTGTTTGTGCAAGCGAGCCAGTGTTTTAGTCCTATGATGGACAATGGGAGAGTGATTAATGTTCCCATAGATCCCCTCCTCCTAATCCACACGGGGTGAGAATTTTTGCATCTCTGCAGAGCAGCAGGGCGTAACTGGGAATGCCATTTGGGGGAAGAAAGCTACGCAAAACTGTGCCACACCATGGAGGGTACATTAAACAGCTAGGTGACTACGGCATCAGCAATTTTCTCATGAAACTGATGAATAACTTCTCATCATGCACAGAGGAGTAAATTCCAGTCAGCCCTTTGTTTTCTCTCCAGATCACTTCCATTTGGCTTCTGCAGAAAACTTATTCCTCGGTTTAGGTTTAATTTTTGCCAAAGGAACGACAGCAAAAAAACAAAACAAAACAAATGTCTAGGAAACAAATCTTCAGCAATCCTTTTTTTTGTGAGCAGTGAAGAATGTCATCAAGATTTCATTAATCTAGTGCAAAAAGCCCTGGCATAAAAGAGCCATCAGGAATCTAAAAGATGCAGGTTGGTTCAGAGCTGTGGCTGCTGCTTGCCCAGCCCCGGGGCAGAGGTCCTGGCTGCTGCTTCTCTGGCTGTGCCATTACCCACCCGGTTATCAGAAGCCCCTGGAGTGAAATTGCAAGTAAGTTTGTCTATAAACAGAGGCAGAGAGACACATCAGCTTTAAATTACATATGCAAAGCCTAACTGGACAAACACAGAAAAATATTATGCACGAGTTTATAATTTTTCCTGTTAGACTACAGTAACATTAAAAAAACTGAAATGCACATTATCTTCTCTCCTTAATTCGTCTAGATGAGAAAGTCTAATATTCTCCTGCCCTTCCACATGGAAAGATAAGAAAAATTCCAAATTCAGCACCAGGAAAAAAAAAAAGGAATAAAGGTCCACTGCTTCTAATCTTAGTGGAGTCACCGGCTTCATTGCTGTAAGATACAGCAGTAAAAAATACTCAAATAAAGTCATTCTTTGTTCCTGCTGTGAATATCAGAGCACTCCCAGAACATAAATCCAAGACTCACCTAACTACTTACAATAAAACACCTACCGGGATGCCCTGACCTTTCCTAGCCTTCTAATATGGGGCTGGGAAACTAAACAAAGCAGTGTCATATAATAACTAGGAATTATTTCCAATGACCTGGGAAGGGAAAGAAAAACGAGAAACAAAGGAAAAAAAAAAAAAAAAGGCAAGAGATCCCTGTTGCACTAGGATTGGTCCAATTCTACCAGAATAAATTCTGGGGAAAGTCACAATGACAATTTCATAAACTGCTAAACGTTGAGCAAGTGTTACATAAAGGCTGACTGTATTTTTATTTTTTTTTTGCCATGAATCTTCAATGTTCACTCTAAACAGACACTCATGGGTAACAAAACTATCTCCCAGGTCTCCTAGTTATTTTTCTCCTCGCTCCCATTTACATGAAGATAAAGACTCACATCCCAAATTGAAATTTAGATTATACTTTGCCAAATACTTAAGATACACCAACACATACACAGAGCCATTGTTCTAGAAACGGGATATAGAAAAATACATGTACACACAGAGCTCTAGGCTTACCCCAGTAAAGAGTTCATGTAGAGATACTCAGAGCACACTCCTCATTGGCAGTGAACATACAGGTCTGATTACACGTTTACATATCCACAGCGCTGCATAACATGTATGCACAGAGTCCAAAATGCCTGAAGGAGCTGCCTACAACTTTAAATTGAATTAAAACCTAACCAGCTCGGGAACTGAATGATGTACAGATACCAAGAGCTGTTCTTTCAGAGTGCCATGGAAGTGCTTGTGTCAGGGCTAAGCCTGACCTATTGCTGAAGTTCTCCATCTGAAATAAGAGCCTAGTCCAAAGCAACCTTTCCATTCATCTCTACTTTACATATCAACCCAGGGACAGAGGTTATAAAGCTACGACACGATATGTTTTGCAGCAGAGGTAAAAAATAGAAACAAAAAGAGTAATGACAAGCATTCCTCATAATTTCATTTCTTTTCATGTTGGCAAATATAGTTGCAAATTCGTGCTGGTTAGAGAACTGAGACACCGTAAATCTATAATGCTGAGACTTGTGGTCTTGTTGTTGTATAGCCATTCAAAAGCAATTTCTCTGTTGTTTTTTGATTACAAATATTTGTTAAAATTATTTTTCATACCTTCATAGTGGTGCCTAGCATTTAAATTATGGCATTCAACAACCTTGCTTATGCTAATTGATACTAAATATATTAACAAGGCACGGATTAGCGTAACGTAAGTATTCACATGTGAAAGCGACTGGTCCAGACAGAAGCAAGAGATCGGCAGCAGCACATGCATTTGAAATTGTTCCATCAGTACACCCAATAACATTTAAAAAGGGATGTCACATATTAAAAGTGCTGTGCTGTGTCACAGATAAATCTGAAAAAGAGCCCATTGCTGTGGTGATGTGTAGAAAATCTCTTCACTGGACAAAGATACAGAAATTCATGGGCAGTGAGGGTAGAGACTGTTGAGCTTACATGCCCTGTCCGTGCAAGATGCTGACCACAGCTCAGAAGCTGGGAATGGAAGAGGCCCAGCTCTAGAAAGCAAACTCCTTAAGTGAGCAAACCTTTACAAGCAGCAAAACTTGAATCAATTTTAGATAAATCCTACACGTGAATCAATACTTCCATATTTCATATGCACCAATACCAAATCTTTCCTCCTTTACTAATCACCATCCTAATCTCTGACACTCTTTACCTTATGCTCATTCTAGAGGATCAGCCTAATGCTACCTCAGGTGTTCCTGGAGTTTACTATGCCTCAGTTGCACTCTGTGTCCAAGGTCAGACAGCAATAAAACTGGAATTCAACATGTACCAAAGGCAGCTGAAAGAAAGAGCGTGGGGCTGAGCTGTAGGGCATCACGTGGGAGGATTACTGAGATAAACAAAATAACTGACAAGCCAATTAAAGCCAGGCTTTGCTTTTAGTCTCCAACAATCAGATGTGCCCACAAATGGTAACTCCAAGTTTAATATTGAATTGGGGCAGGGAGAGTGAGCACACACAAAGAATGAAAGAAAAAACAGGAGAGGAATATTAAAAATATTTCTCTTTTGAAATTATTTGATCCTTAGAATAACAGAATCACTAAGGTTGGAAAGGACCTCCGAGATCATCAAGTCCAACCGTCAACCTAACACCACCATGCCTACTAGATCATGTCCTGGAGTGCCACGTCTACATGTTTTTTGAACGTCTCCAGGGATGGTGATTCAACCACCTCTCTGGGCGGTCTGTTCCAACACCTCCCTACTCTTTCCATGAAGAATTTTTTCCTAATATCCAACCTAAACCTCCCCTGACGCAACTTGAGGCCATTCCCTCTTGTCCTGTCGCTTGTTACTTGGGAGAAGAGACTGACACCCTCCTCACTACAACCTCCTTTCAGGTAGTTGTAGAGAGCAACAAGGTCTCCCCTGAGCCTCCTCTTCTCCAGACTAAACAGTCCCAGTTCCCTCAGCCGCTCCTCATAAGATTTGTTTTCCAGTCCCTTCACCAGTTTCGTTGCCCTTCTCTGGACACGCTCCAGCAGCTCAATGTCCTTCTTGTAGTGAGGGGCCCAAAACTGGACACAGTACTCGGGGTGTGGCCTCACCAGAGCCGAGTACAGGGGGACAATCACTTCCCTACTCCTTGGCCCAGTCGAAGATGAGTAAGCATCACTTCATGAAGGTTGTCTTCCTGGAGCGCTGGGAAGCATCACAGGCTCATTACATTTTGGCTGATCCCGGGTGAGTGTCATTTCCTCCAGCATTCCCTTCCCTCTTCATGGCTGGTTTCTGTCTTTCTGGCATCTGACCTCCACCTTGCCAGGTGAGCACTGAGGCTGAGAATTCATCAAATCCCTCTGAGAAATACCTACCACTTCTGTCAATAAATTGCTTCTTAAAGCCCTGTTGAATTTTTCAGTGACCTCTTGATCCTTTTGTGTCTGAAAAATTTTGAGTTAACTTTTTCTGTAATCTTCTTTTCTCCCTTCAGCTTTGCTTTGCAGTCTTCTCCTACATTGTGCTCAGTGTTGTTCTTTGATATTCTGATCCTTCTTTTGTAATTACTTCTGATGTCTCCACTCACCCAAACCTTTCTGAGGCTGTTTTAGAAGGTTGAATTTTCTTGATGATTTAAAAAAAAAAAAACAGAGATCAGGGAGCGATTCTTTTAAATGTGTGGTTACCTAACACCAAGGTACAGTGCAAAAAGAAGAAAAAAACACATTTGGGTAGAAACTTGGATATATTTTGTAATGAAGGACATTATCCTTTTCATGTTTATTGCAGTTCATCTAGTACTTCAGAAAAGCTCTTGGCTGGTGCTTCTGAAGCCAAGAGAGCAAGGACTTACTGACAGGCACCTCTTAAATTAGACAAACTACAAAATTAATGGGATAAAAATAAACAAATCTGTTTTTCAAGTATAAATATAGACACAAAAGATATGGTATCTTAATTTTAGGTCTACTATGTGTTAAGCAAATGCCACATAATTCTATTATTTTTGAACTAGCATCTTTATTAACCAAGCAATATGGGTATTTGGAACAAACTGATTTGAGAAACTGGCTGTTTGAAGGATGCGCTAAAGAGGCTGTCATGATGCAGTAACTTAGCACTAAGTAATGGGAGTAGAAGCTTTATCTTAGCAATAAAGGGCTGCAAGGATTTAAGACTTTTCCCAAATACCAAATCAAGCTTTTTCTTTTTTTCTTTTACTTTTAAACATTGACTTAGTAAAACAGGGAATTGTTTTTTCCAACACATTTGATGTCCCCGCCCAGACTGCAGCCACCTCTCTAACACCACTCCAAAAGCCCCTGCTGCTGTGCCCAGCCTCGGGCACCCAGGCTTCTGCATGCCTCATCTTGAGATTGTGCTTGAGGATGAAGTTGTATAAAACACTGTTACCACACCTTCAAATTCAATTCCACAGAACACCTAAACCTGCCTTTAATTTCCGTGTGGTGTTGCCTTACACTGAGTTTTGCTAACTTGCCAGGGATTACAGGCTGGAGCTCAAGTTAACCCAGTTCACCAGCTGCTAATATGTTTACACTGCAGGATTCAAACATTAGTTGGTGGTACGGCAGCTCTCACACAAGCTAAATTAATTCTGTAGTGATTAATACAAGCAGGAATGGCTCAGGTTAACTCAGCAACAAAAACATAGTTCACAGGACAATTTACATGAACATGCTTTGGATAAAGAAGCAAGTAGAACTCTTCCTTGTGGGTAGATGAGCAGGGCTTCTTTTCCAGGGGAGATGATGTTCTGGCCTTGAAAATACCACTGAAATAGTTAGGGGACATGTTAAGGGGGTATATCTGCTTTTCCTTTCAGAGAAGATAGAACGACTGACTTGCAGGAGGGGAAAGAGCTCTGATTTGCACTGAGGCTGAGCCATGGCACACCGCCTGCCTAGCCAGCCCACATGCCGGCAGCCAGGAAAGCTGGATCAGAGCAAACAGCCCCTATGGGATCATGTAGGAAATCATGGGAAAACAGGATCAATGCAAACTACTGTTGTTTTGAACATGTAAATAAGGGTCTCCGACATGCGCTGCTTCACCCTCCTCACTGTATGTAGGCTCCTTGTGTGGCAATTTCTGTTTTTCTTGGCTGCCAGAGAAAAGACTGAAGTCTTGAGAACCACCCCCACAGGCATGCCAGGCCCTTAACCAAGGGCTGCCAGGGAGAGGCATTTCACTTTCCAGTGAACAGAGTCTTGACCAGCAGTAATACTGTCACAAGCCACATTTTCCCTACTGATTGCATATGTAATCAAATATTCACTCTCATTTTCTGTTTAATGATGGTGACTCCAAAGAATTCAAAAAGCTATTTTGGTTGTAATATTTTCTAATTGTTTCCCTTGGGAAGTGGAAAGACTTAAACTAGATGTTGTATCACGGCTTCATCACTACTTTGAGGTAGATAATATGCAACTTCAGCTGTATCACAATTAGTCCCTGCAATTAATACTTCCCTTTCATTTTTTGCCGCTAATTTTTTTCTACAGCCTAGTTAAGTGCTGTAACATGCATTCATTCCATCACTGATGAGTTATCAAATAAACCAGTTCAACAGACCAGCATAACTTGTCTTTTCTATTAGAAAAATTACTCTAGTATTAGAGTTTATTGCTGATTTAATTGCAAAATACCTGGACTTGTTGATTATGCATTAAAGACAGTTCCAGGTCTAGGAATGCTGAGATCGACACATCCAATAGGGCAAGATTGCTCCTTGCCCACATGGTTTTAAAGTTGCCACTTGCTTTTCCTCCAACTTGACTTTGAATACATTAGACCTATGTTGGGCTAATACTTATATCACTTATCCAGACCGAGTTGAAAGCACGAACAAGTAAATAACAAACAAGGCCTTGCTTTCCTCACTGCATAAATGACAACAACAAAGCCTGCCATGTTTAGAGAAACCAAACCCACATTTATCTCTGATCATCTGTCACAAAGTAAAAACCACTTCATTCTACCCCACAAACCCCTACATAATCGCTAGCTTAGACAGGCTGTCTCTTCTATCCTTTTGTCTTTATGGCATCAGCTGTTAGCCAGGTAACAATCTTTTTAGCTTATTAAATAGTAATAGATGTAGAAAAGCTCAATAGTTCAGGACAGCTTATTGGGGAACCACCTGTATCAGAAGTGCAGGTGATGGGAATGGAGCAGCCTTGATCAATACAATGAAGATGCCCACTGAAAGCATCCAGCCTCTAGGCCCTTGGCTTTCTGTGACTCGTGAATCATGCTCTACTTTAGGTTAAGTCCTGTGGGAGTATTCTGTAAAAACTCCTGTTGAGATGGGACAATTAGAACTTTGGACATCAGTTTATTTTTAACCTGTGTTCTGCATCTTCAGAGGTTAATGGAATAAAGACAGTCCCGAGACCTGTCACTTGATGTGTAGATGCATGTGTCTTATGCATCGTAATACATTGTCTGACAGAAGAGACATACAACAAGGTGGACAGAAGGCAGCCACTGCCTTGTGGTAAATGCTGACAGCAACCCTTGTGCTGCTGGCATAAGGATGCCATGCAAATGTGCACACTAAGACCATACTGGCCAACCACCCCAGGTTTGCTGGATCACAGCGACATCTCAGGTGTGATTAGGCAGCAGCCTAGACCTACATTTTTAACTGACACATCATGAAACCAACATTCACCAAGAGGCTTACTTCTAAAATCCAGTTGAAAACTCCTTAAAAGCAAATTTGAAGACACTCACTCACATGAAACAATAACAAATATTTCAGACTTGCAGAAGTCGAGGATTAACTAGGCCTAACATTGATGCAGTGCAACTCTGGCATGTGCCCAACCTTCAAAACAAGGAGGGCTGCATATCCATCCACCCAACACCAAATTATCCCTTAATTAGACAATCAGACCACAGCAAATTTCTTCTCCCTGAATAACTGCATTGCTAACAGATGGTCTTCAGGGCTTGCAAAACAAGATAGAAGCAAACCACAAAGCCAACAAGGTACAACTAACACCCTCCTACAACTAGTTGCATCTCAGAGCAAAGAGTGGAGAGTGTTTTGCCTAAGCAAAGAAACCTGGAACCTCATCAATTCTGACAATGCTGGTACCCAGAAAAGGTGGGCAGTTCAAATCTTGTCATGTATTTACATTAGAGACTTTGGGCAGTACAACTGGCTTGAGTGTAGGACGTACTTTTGTGGGTGAGTATTAACAGAAGTCAAAGACTGAGAGGTGATTTGATAAGGACTCTCAGAAATGCGCTGTGTTTCTCCTCACTGGTATTACTGCATCACAGCCTTCTCAGAACAGCAGAATTCTTCAGTAAACCATCCACTTTTGGACAACTAATGCTAGAACACTTTTCAGTGTTACTCATATTTACAAATAAAAACAATTTGTGAATTTAACTAGCATTAAGAAAGATTTCGCCCAAATTACTACAATATGGCAGCACTAACATTCTATTAGTAAATATCCTAGCATGGTTACTTTCTTTAATTTCTAAATTTAAGTCCATGCTGGTACAAGGTGCAGAAGTGCTGTGCACATACAGTTTGACTCTTTTTCAGAAACAGTGGCAAGGGACATGATATTACAAAGCCAAGGATATTTATCTCAAAATATCTTTCAGTATAAAACATACAAGAATCAGAATCACAATGCCATAAACTTCAGCATCCGGATTTGATACAATACGTCAGCATGAAAACTCCAGAGGAAACGTCACACTGTTCACCCTGTTTAATGTGCATGCAAATTCTCTGCTGATTTCCCCATCCTTATGACAGTCATTTTTATGCGAGTTGACCAGCACTTTTTAACGTGCTTCAGAAACACAGTAGTAGCAGAGGCGGCAGCAGTCACGGCATGCCCACAGCCCGGCTACAAACAGTGGCCACAGCTCTGCTAAAGACATTTCTGTCCTTCGTCCCTTCTCCCCCCAATCCTCCCCTCCTTTCTGGCCACAGGTATTTCCACAGCAAGGCTCTGCAGAACACTGCCCAGCTTCAGAGGTCTAACATGAGGGCACTGCACAGGGACAGCCTTGGGCTCTTGCACTCAGCATGAACATTATTTTTATGTAGCAGCTTCTCTGTAATTATAAAAATGTCAGCTCAAAACTGCATGGTAGAATTTCAATTCATTTTTAGTTCTGTGGAAGATGATTGTGGCTTTTTAAAAGTTCACTTGATATCAAAACAGCCTAGAAAGAGCAAATGTAATTAAAGTCTTCCAGGAACATAGTGGTTGATTAGAAGTTTAATCACCAGCAGACAGTGAAAAAAGCTGCAAATACCACCTCCACTGCCATCAGAAAAATAACGTAGCCGCTCCTGGCACATAGAGTCAGCTCCTGATTTGATCACATCTGTATTTTCACAGGTTACTTACTGCTATAAGCAAACGGAGCTAGGGCAAGCCAGGTCAAGCAGAAGAAAAGTTTGTTATCTTCAGGATGGGGGGGAGGAAGGATTGGAAATAAGAAAAATACACTTAATCATTTTCAGGAGAAAAAAAAACAACCAGGGCCACTCTGAATGTAACACTTATTACCTACGGGTAACAGGAGACATTGCTTATGGGAGACTATCTACTGCAGCTGCGCAGCCTGAGCTTCATGTTACAGAGATCCCATTGTAAGCTAAAATGCCTCTCTAACATTTCTATGGGTAATAGAGTAGGTCACTGTAACCTTTGGAACCTGCAGACGTAGCTGAAAGCACTTTTGAGAAGAAGGAGTTAACATGTAGGATGCATATTCTGAGCTGTGTTTTCATTATTGTTCATTGCCTGAGAATAAGATAACTGGGGGTTTGAGAACAGGAGGACCATCCTTGAAACTTTCAAATGTATTTAATTAGAATGAGGTATGCTTAGAGAAGATGTAGCAAAGGAATCTTGCATAGAGGAACACTTGTTAACAGAGAGAGATACATCCTTGAGAGCCAGAAGTCAGCAGAAATTCCTCTCCTTGGTATCCTTAGCATGAACTGTCTCATTATCATGTGAAAACCACACCTCCAGTGCTAAAAACTCCCCCTCCCCAGATACAGACCCCCACTCACTGAACATGCGTAGTGAATTTAGGAGATACTGTGGTTTTAAATTGAAGCGAGCAAAGAGTTGACCAATTGTAGTTTAGAAAGTATGAATATGTACAGGTTATGCTGGTGAATGTATGAATATGCATAAGTTGGGCTAATAAATGTAAACTAACTCTGAGTATGCACGGCAGGAGGAGCGATCCCCCGTGCATCCAGCGCTGCAATCAAGAATGCCGCTTTCTAAAGCTCCATAATGAGTCTTAGAGAGTTCCTCTGCCGGATTTTATGGTAACGCTGTAACCACACAGAACTTGAGAGTAATTAAATTTGAATTTGCCCTTTAGCTCTGGAGGTGAGGGAGGATCTTTTCTGCAGAGTTGCAGGAGAGAAGTATTTATTAAAAATAATTTCCTAATGAAGGAAACATCAATAACTGATAGGACTCTTTGCAACAACCTACTCAACCAGCATTGCTTTTTGACGGACCAGGACACACAAACTTTGCATGCAGCCTTGCCTTAAGCACAAAAGCCACAGCCCCGCAATCGGCAACAAAGCTGGGTGTCATCACCCTTGAACAGATGGCATACTTGACAAAGGTGCCAAACAGAGGAACAAAACAAGCACCTGCCCTTGGTGTGCTCCCTGCACTGGTGCTGGGACAGGCCAAGCCATTGTTTACAAGGAGTTAGTGCCCTTCTCAGAAAAGGGTATTTTCAGACACAGCTCCCAGAATTACAGTGGCTTTTTCATGGCCAAAACACACAGAAATAAGAGTATGTGATCTGCAGTGAGATGTCCAGTGACAGCATTTCTACCACCAAGCTTTTTCCTCCCTCTTCAGTATTATATGTGATAATCTTCCTTTAGAAATTCTCTCCCCCCCTCCCCATTAATCAGTTCTTAGTACATATTCCACTCATTTTTCTGATGATCATTGATGCCTTTTATATTTCTCTTTCTTCATTGGTGTTTCAGTGTCTTCCAATTTAGTATCATCTACAAATTTCATTAATATCCTGTTTAACACGTCTTCCCGATCAGCAATGAACTTGATTAAAGTCTTGCAATTGATTCTGGCAGCTCTCCACCAGAAGCCTTCCCCACATCAATGCGCCACCTTTGTGTAAAATCTTTCAGCCAGCTGTCAGTCCACGTGGCCGTGGTCCTATTCAAACCAACCGAGACTTCTCTTTTTTTATGGAATAGAAATCCAAACGAGGAGATATCAACCGAGTTATTAAAATCCAAATATATCACATTAGGTGTATTATCTTAATCCATTGAAGCAGTTACAGCAATAATGAAGTGAAAGTAAATTGGTCAGGAAGGTTTATAGATAAAAGCTTGAAAAAGAACATTGGAGAGCTGTTAAAGCAGGTATCTGAAGAGAGGAAATACTTCAAAAATGCAGTGCAATCCAGCGAAACTCCTTCAATGGCGATTGCATAATCACCCGTGCTAGACTAATTATTATTTAAAATAAAGAAATGAGGAGACAAATATTGTTAGTTAGACCACTATGTAAAGACCCAAAGTGTATTGGGGGAGCTGTTCCTCTGTTCCAAGTGGTGGGCATGGCAGCCTGAACAGAGATGGCTACTGGACAGGCTTCAGTGGTAGAAAGCCCAGACCAAATAACCTCCTGACTCATTCTTTGTACAAAAGCCCAAGATTTGGAGCCATTTCTCATGTCTAGAAAATCACTCTTTGACCCTGAACACCTCATATAATTTCTTCAGTGAGCTGGGGGTTGACCTCTTCTTGCAGATAACTAGTGACAGGACAAGGGGGAACGGCTGCAAGTTGCTCCAGGGGAGGTTCAGGTTGGAGATTAGGAGAAATTCTCGGAAAGGGTGGTCGGGCATTGGAACAGGTTGCCCAGGGAGGTGGGGAAGTCACCATCCCTGCGGGTATTTAAGGAAAGGTTAGACACAGTGAAGGACATGGTTTAGTGGGTAATAGGTGGGGGGGGGTCAGTTGGACTGGATGATCCTTGAGGTCTCTTCCACCCTTAATGATTCTATTCTATTCTATTCAGGGCTTGTTTGCATCCCAGCTGTTTATATTACGTTACAGGTTGTGATGCTTAATGATGGAGTTCACTCCCTTTGCGTGTGATGTGCGGGCTGTGAGTTCACCAGGCAGGGATACAAGCAGGGAACAAAAGCAGCTTAGATGTGGCCCTGCACAAACACACCGAACCGAGGTCTGAAAGCTTAGCAGCATTTGCACGCCATGCACAAAAGCACCATTTCTGCTAGAAATGCACAGACACAGCTCCGTTACCTGAGCTGCGCTGCTGGAAGAGCACAGCACAGAGGTCACAGTGAAAGGGAGCACGGCTCTTGGGAGCCTCTGGCTTAACAGCTGGCTTTACCTACCCTCATGATGCTGCAATTGATTGTGTAGATATGCAATATGACCACAAGTCTTAGGGGACTTACAGCAGCTCCTTATGACTGGATATCCAGGTTTCACAAACACGCTAAAATATTTGACAGAAATTTTCCAAAACATGGGAATTCCCAGAGCATGAACTCAAAACACCAAGCCAGTTTTGTGAGGCTTACAGCCAAGAGACACTGCAAAGGGAAACTTCTGCCCCTTACAGAGTCTCTTACTTGGGACTTTGACTCCCTCAAGTTCTGCATCGCCCCATTATGCAACAAGCACCCAATAAATGTTGTTATTTTACAACTTCCTGCTTATTTTCAGCACCAAAAAATCACGTCTTGCTCTTACGTAGTCTGCTTTCACTCGGAGCCAGCACTTTGGGAAGATACTAGCAGCACTGAATACTAATCATCAAACAGTATCTGAAGATAAGTGGGATCCAGACTGTCAAGATATGCTAACAAATACTGATTTTGCATCAACTTCCTCAGAAGTTGGACTTAGGTTTTGAAATACATCACTACGCATCCTACACTGGCATTAGCAGAGTTTTAAAACCATCAGACTTCAGGGAAGACTTACAGTCAGTTGGTTATATTAATCAGTTTAGGAGCTGACTTGGGTGCAATCCAGACTTCTATTATTTACTACTGACATATGCCAAGTTGAATTTTTTCTAACATTTCTCCCTGATTCATAAGGACTCTAACAAGAATATTAAATATGAGCCACTAAATTTATTTTGACTTTACTAGGTTGTCTTAATTATTAAGAATTCTATTTAGATTAGTACAAGGAAATCTCTTGACATATATTGCCTTGCAGCACTGAAAAGATTACAGGAAATGACTGCATGTAAGCAGGCTTCTCTTTGAAGTACAGTATTTGGGTAGAGACAGCTTGAGCAATGCCTGTTAGGCAGGCAAGCTTCATGTTCCACTGCTCAGGAATGTATTAAAACCACAAGGCTCAAGTACCTAACGTGCTGTGAGTTCAAGCGCCCGCAAAATGACAGCATTATCACCGTGCTGCCAGTCCAGCAGTGCCTTTTTCTCTCATGTACATGCTGCGCAGCATTGGCGAGGTGAGGAAGGATGGGTGGTTTCTTCTCGTACAACAGCTCTAATTCCACTTCCCAGAAGGGACCCCAGGGAACATTACCCTGGTCCTTGCTGTGCACACCCTTTGCCTTCCCCTCATTGCTGCCACACACATTTTCAGCAGACAGCAGCTCAAGGGAACGACTCTCCTCTTAACCCAGTAGCTACACATGGGCTGCAGTCCCCTGCACCTTGCCTTGTGATGGAGCAACAAGTAGGTTTTCATGGCTGCTCTGAAAATAAGTAAGCCAAGATGCTTTCACAGATGGAAGGGAAGAAACTTCAGATAGGAAATCCCTCAACAAGAAGCTCTTCATCTCCAATGGTTAGCTCAGATACTGGCAGCAGACTTATAACTGCCCACGAAGCAGCTCAGAGACTATTTCTATCCATAAAAAAGCATAAGTGGAGATAATTTATTTCCCAACAGAATAATTTCAAAATCCTGTTGAAAAGTTTATGATATTTTTAAATCAAGAATGAAAAATGTGCTCTGGGCCAGCTAGTTTTTTCTGAAGGCAGCTTCAGCAGAGAAGCTCCACTGAGGTTCTTCATGATATTTAAACTGAATGCAGAATAAAAGTGGTTCATGGGTCTTTTTCTAAAACATCTTGATGTTAGAAATTTTGCCCAATAAGATATAGTAAAGATTTCTTACTGTACTGCAAACATGAACCTCTGTTGCTAGGCTCTAAGCATCTAGATAAGGAACATTACTTGTAGATGTGGCACCTGGTTTAGCAGTGGACTCAGCAGTGCTAGGTTAACAATTGAACTTGATCTTAAAGGTCTTTTCCAACCTAAATGAGTCTGTGATTCTACCTCATTTCTATTCTCCTCCTAAGTCACGTAGGATGTTAGCCAAAGATACAGGATGAGAGATGCGTCAATTTTCTACAAAGCAGCCTTCTCTAGAGGTGACATGGTACCACTATGTTTGGATTTGGACTACGGAGATTTGAACATCAGGAGAATAAAGAACCACTGTAGTACCTCTTTCTCAGTCTTATTTTGAGTCCATTTCTCTCCATCCCAAGACAGACTCCCAAACTCACCTCATTCAAAAGAATTGCCTACTTTAGATTACAAAACAAAACACCACAGCAAACATGGTCCTCTTGCACACACACACTGTTTGTCATCCACCTCCACACAATATGACTTGCAGGATCTCATGGAAGCACCTTATCTTTTTTCCAAGTTGTTTTTTCCACCTGTATTTTCTACAGTCTTTTTGAATTTGTTTCACTTTCAATTAACCTACTTTCTAGTTTTTCCCACCTAAATCTCTCCCCTGGGCATTACCTGCTGTGTTCTTTCTCTCTTTCCATTTCCCTCACTTCTCCTGCTGACATCTCAAAATGGCCTTCTCTCCCTATCTAAGTCTTCATCTCATTTTTCTTTCTTGACAGAGAAAACACCCTGTCCCCCAAATCTCATTCTTTCTAGGGCAAAAGAGCATTTCTTACCTTGATATATTCTCTTCCTCACTTTGATCTGTATCTGCTACTCCATTTCCATCTGTGCATCTCACCTACAAGCTCTGACTCCATTCTTTGAATCCTGCCAGCAGGTACCTGCTGGTAGATGAGCCACGGGTGTCTGAAAGGCCTGCAGGAACTCCCCAGGAGCCTCTGTACTGCAGAGCATAACAGCAGGGTCCTTCTTCCCAGTGAGGAAGCGGTAGCTGCCAGCTGCCTCTTACTGGGTCCTTCTGCTGCCAGAGCCACAGCTGGTGAGCTGCTGGCTTTAGACTCAGGGCTTCACCTGGAGGTAATTTAATTTAAAGACTCTCCCTGGTCTTGGAATTGAGGATCTTGCCTTCTGAGTAGTGGGATCATAGTCAGCTGTGAGTTAAACACTCAATTAACCTTGCAGGAATCTCTTGCTAGACTAAATCAGGTAACTGAAGCCAGTAATAAAATTATCCTTTCTAATGCTCTCGTTAACTTTTATAGATAAAATTAATCATCAGATCAAAGGCATCAATTACACATTTTAAGAAAGTATCAGAATAACTCAGATATTATATAAGCTTGAAAAGGGCCCAGCAGTAATAACTGATCTGACAAGAATATAAATGCTGGCATTGGCAGAGGCAGTAAACTACCAGAGTCTGGGTGTTCACTCCTTACCCACATAGCTGGTCCCTTCATCGTAGCAAGTTATACGCCACATTCATCAGCACTGCTGTTCCTGACTGTCTCCTTGTCCTCCCAGGTTTGGGAATGGTCTACAAGAGGACATGGTCCCTGCAGGGATTGAGGCAAAACTGGTTGGCCTCCTGTACCCCTGGTCCTCCTCCTTGCCTTTCTTAAACATGAGCACAATAACAACCACCTTTCCTCAGCCATCTACAACCTTCCCTAGTTGCTGTGTTTCTCCACAGATGATAGACAACTGCCTCAATCACTTTGACAAACACTTTCTGCACCCTCCAGCAGATCCCACTGGATTGAATACATCCATCTTCATCACATACTCCCCAGCCAGTACTTCCATGGCTGCCCCTATCCCTCCCACCTCCAGTAGTACACAGGGGTGGCTGGGCAGGGGCAAGACAGGCATTGGGAACTACGGTCTTTCCAGTATCATCTGCGGCTGGGTGTCTCCGCCAGCCATCAGTATACACAGATTTCTGAACACGGTTTGCAGAAAGCCTCACCCAGCTGGTGGGGTGGCCTGCACAGACCCCACAGCAGCACGCTCCCTCCTCTGACTGGCACCAGGGACCTGCACGGGCTCATCACTGGCTCCATACTGGAACTCTGTGCAGTGCAGGAGACATGCTTTCTTCTTCATTATAACACTTCTTTCTGCACTACAGCTATTGCAGCCCCTTAATAGAACTGATCAGTATTAAACCCAATTAACTTCTTCAATAATTCAGCCTCTTGCCATTTATTAACCTAACAGTGGATTGTATGTATTAATAATATTAAAGGTTACTTGTGTAAAACTTATGTTACCTGTGCCCACAGCTAAAGCATCACGTATGCTTCCTGAGCACATCAGGTAAGCTGAACCCTCCAATACAGTTCTTACAGCCCCAGCACATCCAAAACGCTGGGAGCATAATTCCCTCAAAGTACCACGATGTTTATTTGTTACTGAAGATCAACTTCTAAAGCCATTCAACACACCTTTCCTGAGCCTTCCCTGCTCTGCTACCCCAGCCAAGGCTTTCTTAAATGTTAATTAGAATCCTGGTCTTCAGTTGCATAGGTGGAACATCCTCTCTGTCTGTGTGTTTTAACAGTTTTTCATCTAAAGCAGAAAGAGGCTGGCTCTCTGAAATTGTTTACAAGACATCACTGTTTTTACACCGCTCCAGGGACAAAAGCATTGAATCCAAAGCACACATAAAATCCAACAGTCATTCAAAGAGTGAACCACAAAAGCTTCAGAAAATATGGAGATGTTGCAGTGTGCAGCACCCAGATGCTTTTCAAAAGCACACACCTCAGCAGTGAAATCACGTGTATGAAGTAGAGGCTTGGAAAATTATCAATATTTCTTTCCAAAGGTATTACATAGTTGAAAATCAAAATATTAACGTGGAAAAAAATCTTCTCCCTGAGCCAAGATCAATGAACGTGAATCAACTACAAAGAGCTGTTTCATGTTTTAGGCAGGCGGTGGAGGGATGGCTGAACACGTTCTCTTCTATCTGGTTTTACTTTTCCTCTAATTAAACACTTCAGAAGTGCAGAGATATCACTTGGCTCCCATGCCAAAGCGGGCTCTGTGTGGCTCTGGGGTATTTATATTGTTATTCCAAGGCAGCACTCTCAAATCATAGTTTTTGGATGACTTTTTCCATTTCTTACGAAGACTTTCAATCTCCCCAGAAATAAAAAATTTCCATGGAAACACACACCCATGAGATACATGTGACAGCTTCTGAGCTGGTATGTAAGGCACTTGGCTGCTGTAACCAACAGAATTGTTGGTTCAGTCATTACTTATTCTTTTCTCCTTCCTGTCATTTATGCTTCTAATGAATTTGGACTAATTACACAGTAGGGTCAGCTTATATTCCTGCCTTCCATAGACATTATACTTAACAGCTACTGAAAAAAAAAGGCTAATAGATTTCATTTTTTTTTTTTAATGGAAAAAATTTGTTCTTTAGGATCTGTGGTTGTGATTTTACTATGGTTGCTTCATGGGGCAGATTTGCTCCTTTCATTTTGCTTTAAAGCTGTGAGATGATAGGATGTCTGGTTTGACAATGGAAATCTTCCTCTGCCTGCATTTTACTCTGACTAGCTGCAGCCTGGTCCTTGTGTTGCCCATGCAACCTTCCTCCTCACTGCTGCTGTTCAGATCCAGTGGGTCTTGAAAAGGGGCAAAGAAAGCAAGTGAGAGGACAGACAAACATTGAGAGAGGAAGATGAGAAGAGAGAAACAGAGAAGAATTTCAACCCAGAAAACCCTGTTTCTGCAAGAACATCCAATTGCTATCACAGGCAGTTTTTGAGCAAAAGTCTGGTTGACCAGAGAGACTAAAACAAGTTCAACTGTTTCTTTCTCTGCATTTTTAGGTTTTGTTGCTAACATGGATGTATTTTATTTGGAAGGGAAAAACAAACCAAAGACCTTCCGCCATCTTCCTTCTGCAGCGGGTACCCGGACAGCACGTCCCCAGCGCTGTGGCACCTGGAGCAAAGACCAGGCAGCTGTACGTCTGCGCAGGCTTCCCAGGGCACCTCTACGCAAACTGCCATTGATTTTTCTCAGTCTGCGATGTGCTCTAAACCTGAGGGACTTTCAGGAGCGATGTGATCATATCCACCCCCAAAAGGGTTCCCCAAACCGCAAATAGCAGCTCTGAAAAATACCTGAGTCTGAAAACCCAGTAGCTCGGCACAGCAGAAGTAAAATGTAGAGGGAAAGGTGTCAACCACTGGAAGTCATACTTAGATTTTTCCAACTATATCAGAGGAATAAGATTTTTTTTTTTTTAATGGAAAAAAAAATAATAGGGCAATAAAAAAGAAAAAGTGCCACCAGGCAAAGCAGTGTTTCCTACTTCAGATTAGCATCATGCTGCATGCATGTTCAGTGTCCTGACATGTAAACAAACCCTGTACTCGACTGAGTGTTTGAGGGGGAGGGCACAGGATCCCCATTCTGCCTCTTTCTTTATAGCAATCTCAACAAGCAATTCTTTCCTCTGAACTATTTATATGTTTTTTCTCAACCTGGAAATGTTTTTCTTTTAGAAGTAGAATAAACCTCTTATTAAATCTACATAAATTGACCATGTAAGACTATATTACAAGTAACATTTTTTTGGAAAGGTTACACATGGATCAACAGCCCAGCTGAGCTGGAAGCCATTGCGCAGTGGGAAACCGCGATACATTTGCCATCACAGAAACTTGGTGGGATGACTCACACAACTGTGGTGCTGCAGTGGATGGCTGTAAACTCTTCAGGAGGGATAGGCAAGGAAGAAGAGGTGGTGGAGTGGCCCTGTAAGTTGAGCGTTTTCGTTGTCTAGAGTTTGGTGCTGGTGACAATAGGGTTGAGTGCTTATGGACAGGAATCAGGGGGAAGGCCAACGAGGCAGATATCATGGTGGGAGTCTGTTACAGACCACCCAACCAGGGTGAAGAGGCAGATGAAGTATTCTATAAATAGCTAGGAGAAGTCTCTCAATTGCTAGCCTTGTTCTTTTGGGGGACTTCAATTTGCATTTGAGATGCAATTCTATAAGAAAAAAAATTTTAAGAACTTTCTTTTTTTTTTAAGGCATAAGCACATCTTTAATAGTCTCTGTGGTTATTGAATACATGTCTCGCCAAGGAAATTCCTCTCAAAAGCAGCAGATACTCATGCTGGGCTGCAGGAGGGGACTCACCTGCCATCATTTCAGGACCCTTTAAGGGTTTCTTTCCCCTGCCCCTCCAGGCTTCCCCAGGCACAGCAAGGCAGCTCCTCTGGCCTCCGTGGGGAGAGTGGAACTAAGCTTTGCACATGTCTTCCTTCCAAGAGCAGCAGTTTTCCTACTTCATATGCCATGGGTTGCAGTATGCGCCATGCTGGCAGGAGATGATGCTATTCCAAGGCTCCCTGCCTGAGGCTGCAGCACAGCCTCTACAGAGGCACTTGTCTGTCACCTCTCCTCTACCACTGCCAGCCTCAAACCCATCAGTCAAGCTGCCACTCAAACCTAGCAGGCCTCAAGTACCACCATGAGTCCACGCACACAAAGCCACCCAGACAGAGTTAATGCATCACATTGCCCTCTCACAACATCTGACATCCCAGACACTGCCCTCTCAGAACATTTGACAACAGGTCTGCCAGACACCATCCTCAGCTTGCAAAAACCGTAGTTCCCTCCCCTCTTTCCAACAGTGCGCAGAGTTATCGTGCTCCTAACATTTTTTGGACAGATGTAGCAGTCAGGTTAGCTGTGAGTATGTATCCTACCATCCCCAGAGAGTGAGTGATGCTTGGGTCCATACAAAGCACAGATGCACTACAATTCATGGCAGACAGACCTCACTCCATATTCTAGACTGTATTTCTTCCTGTCTCATAGGATGAGAAACCCAGCTGAGTTGGGGCCCGCCTCCAATATAGCAATTTTCTTCTGCGCGCTTGAAGGCAGATGCCTCCTCTCCATTTCTTCCCTCTGTGTTTTATTCCCAGCTAGTGCAAGTGATTCCTGCTGAAGGAGTTTCTGAAGACTCTCCTTTCTGCCCCTCTCGGCATACCACGAGGGAAGGCTGCCAGTCCCTCGAGTGCTGAGGCTCCCACTTTGTGCCAATAAATACAAGAACTGAGTTTCTACATCCCAATGGGGTATTGCAGACAGTGCATGCTGAGACTGCTTTACCTTCGCTCCCCTAGAAATATACCCCAGGGCAGAGACTATGGAGGTGCAACGTCCAACCCCACAAATTATCATGAAATCACCCATTTAGTTTTCTTCTTGAGATTAGAGCTGGAAAATAATGTGAGAGAAAAACTGCAGGTGTCAAAATTCTTCCTGTCTGCTCTTTTCTTGGCTATTGTTGCAGGAGATGCCCTGTTGAAATTGTCCTGATAGTGCTCGAGGCAGAGCTCGAAAGCAGAGCACTCTGTGCCAAGAGCCACTGAGTTTTGCGGGGGCACATCCCCAGGGAACTACACGCAGGATGCCTCTCCCTGCCATCAGCCTGCCTAATGCAGCCAGGCAAGTGCGGTTAGCTGCCCTCCCTCTCCCTCTGAAAGAAAGTTTGCCACTCAGTTAACCCTTTTTTAAAATTAAAGGGGAAACTCCTGCCTTACTGATAAGTAAAACATGCCAGTGCAGGTTTGTTAGCATTTAGAAGCAAACATGGGCAATCAAAGCCATCAGGGTTAGCGATGGGACTGACACAAAGAGCAGACGCCATGACAAGGCAGATGAGCAACTTTCCTGCCAAAGGACCAGCCAAGCTCTTCAAGGGGACACGTACAAGCACACACAGTAGCTGCAAACTGCCGAAGACTGCATGTTCTCCATGTAGCGTGTGTTTATGTTGTAATAGAGTTTACAAAATACTTCCCTATTTTGAGCGCTTTTAAGAAAGAAGCAGAGCTGACAGGAAATACATGGAAGTGCAGAGGTAGGTACCTTTGTTAACATCTCCAGTAGAGACAGGAGGAAATTGAATTCAAAGCAGCAGTTTGGATAGGTAAGAGTAAAAGGCAATATGCAATAGCTGAGCTGCAAGTGATGAGACTGTTACTTCAACTTTCCTACTTCTTTGGCTGTTGGGTTTGGTGAAGGGACTAGAAGTTAAAACACCCCACAAGAGTAGAAAAGCAATCCACAAACATTCACTTTGGTATACAAAAAAGGTGATACTTCCATGCTGTCAAACCCCTCCAGGCTTCTGATCCTGCCATTGACACTAGAATCTGAAATGGCCAAGCTAGATTCTTGGCTGGACTATGGGAATCAAAACAGCTCTAGGAATTTACTGACATTAAAGCCGGTGGGGTGAGCTAGCAGAGAGTGATGTTTGATGGCTGTGTGTACCTCCTCTTCGCCAGGAACCGTAGAAAGGGGTTTGCCCCAAGGAAAGGCCAGTGGCAGAGTCAAGCATTGACTTTGCATAGGAGAAACAGGATTTGTATTTCCCATGAGTGAGCAATGAAAGGCCACAGAGGTAGCTGTCTAAGTTAATCATGTCCCAAGTCTAAATGACACACTTAACACTAGACTTTAAATAACATTTTCAATTACCGTCTAAATATACAGTGGATTTTACAATGAAATTAAGTTACTGCAAAAACATATGTTACTGTCAGCAGAACTCTTTCTGCTCACAAATATATATGCAGTGTTATTGATGATATAACATACAGATTTAAGACATCACGTACTGCTGAACTCTGACTGCTAAACAGCTCACACGCAGCTCCGGAGCGTGTGCTGTGCACAGTGAGAGCATCTCGTGTGCACACACAGGGAGGCCTCCAAGGAGGCAGCAATGGCACGCAGCCGAAGGCAGAGGACGTGCAGACACCAGCTTGGGGGGCACACATGTTAAGAGATGAGCGCAAAGAGAAATACTGAACGAGCTCAGGCTGCCGTTCACTGAATGGCACCCTGTGAAAAAAATACTGTGTAATCGGGTAACTGAAGGCCATATCATAATGCACTCTCACTAGGGAGGGAAACAGCCTTACACAAACATTATTAACTCTGTCCTCCTACTTCAGTGCGCTTGACAAAAAAAAAAAGTGACTGATCATGGCTTATTGCATAAAATTTTCTCTTTTCCTGAAAGAGAAAAAAAATCCCATTCTGTGTGACCCAAGGAGGATCTGCACACCTTGGCACACATCTCTATCACTTGGGCTGAAGGTCAGACTACAGAAGCGGACTTGAGACAGGTAGTTACCTCTCTGTGGACCAGCTGCTCTGAAGATAATATAATAGGTGAAATGTGTTTGAATAGCTCCATTTTACATATGGAACAGATACAGATAAAGGCACAGTAGATTTTTTTCTAAGAATTAAAAGGATATTCAGACAGGTTATCTTTAACCTGACAAGAAAGCTCTCCCCAGACTCCTCTCTGCAGCCAACGGTCAGAGTCTGGCTCTGGAGGGTGATTCACACCAGCTAAATTGGGCTCCTGCTCTCAGTCCCTCTCCAGAGGGGCTGCTCATCCTCTGCTCTCTTTACAGAGGCCCCTGGAGAGACGAGCCTCACCAGGCTGAAATTAGCCTCTGCAAATACTTTCCTGTATCTAAGCAGCACAGTCATACTCATCTCTGAATCTGCTGCCAGCAGGGATTTTTTCATTGTATCACATTGGCAGAGAGCATGGGTTTATTGCTTTCCTCAACCAGTGGAAACACTCAATCGTATCTTGTTTCATCAGTTCTTTGCTACGGCAGGACCCCAGGACACAGGTAGCTCCTGGTCTTACTTGGTTGCAGTGTGTGGCACGTAGGCAGGCTATTTTGTTGACCAAAATACTACTGGTCTTCACTACCCACGTTTGACAACTAAAATTCTCTTCCTAGACATGATTATGCTCATACAAGCCTCCAGTTTAGAGCTTGCCTGCTTTTAAGTTGCATGAAAAGGTGAAAGAGCTTAGCTCTTTGCTCAAAAGCATCCCGAGATCAGACACAGAGATTTCATCTTTTTCTGCCTCAAAGAACATCCAAGGGATAGGAATCGCCCTCTTGTCCAGCGTCCTACAGCGACTAATGAAAAGAAGTAGTAACACAAGCAGATGTGTGCCAAGACTGTTTACATGAGGTTGAGTGTGTGCAGTGAATCAAGGCAAACAGCCTGATGTGTCATTTATTTCACGCACTATGTATTCATGTGGTTGTTACAATCTTCACTTCAATTCAACCAGCAGGCTGAGGTTTTTTTCCCTCTTTGCTGGCCTGCTCTCACACTTCTCCAGTTTAGCCAGGCAGTACTGGAAATCAGTAGTTAATCAGTATTAAACCTGGGTTAATCAGAGGACAACAGAAACTGCAGAGTATTACTGTATTTGATACTTTCACATCAGAAAGATTGAGCTGGTTTCCAAAAGACACCCGGCTGGTTTAAGCAGCTCCTTTAAGGAGAGCTAAAAATTTTTATTTGGCAGTCAAAGGTATAAAATGCAATTCTGTTAGGAAAGTTAATGAGAGTTCACAGCCAATAACTCATTTGTATGGCCTGAAACAAGCCACAGAGATCAAAATATCTTTCTGTATACAGTGAAAACTATTAAAAATCCTATAGGCTTCCCACACTGACAGCTTCTAAAAATTCAAAGAGGTACCACACTACAGGCATCAGAATCCATATTTCAAACACCAATATTCTAGTGCTGTATTGCTGGTAGGAAAGGCAGTATGGTTTATTATGCAGGAGACCTGACATGCAACAGAGTTTCAGGGAAGACAGAGTAACAGTCCCTTCCTCCTGGCGCAGGAGCCATAGCAAAGAAAAAATACTAAACCCTGTGTGAGGCTCTACTGTTAAAGGCCAGTACTGGGGGTGCCTGGGGTTTGGGGCTTCAAGAGTTGCAGCTGATCCTTGACCCTCGCAGATGCCACAGGAAACAGCAGAGTTGCTGCCACCAGAGGACTGGCTGGTGGTGTTTGTAGCAAGAATGACATGAGAATTTCTGGTGGGCAATGCTTTCTCACTCATCTGGGGTTTCCCCACACAGAGAGAAATATGTTAACTGTCAAAGAGGACACTGATGGAACAATCCAAATATGCCCTGGATTTTTAATAAAAGAGAAGACATTCCTTAAATAAAAAAAAATTAAATTACTCTGAAGCAGTGCCATTCCTGTGTAGGATAAGTGAATCATTAATATTGAACAAACAGCTAGAAGGCTGTTTAACTTAGCTGTGCTATGAAATAATCAAATACATAACCTCTACCCAATTGCTTTCTGCACGTTTCAGCTTTTCAAAATTTTGACAAGTGAAGCTAACAGGGAGCCTTACACCAGACTCTGGATCTGTAGCTCTGCAAAGCACCTTCCCCACCGCCTTGCCGAATAAGACACTGGTGTGTCTGCAGTGAACAGCCCCCTCTGACAAGTATGGTTGTAGAGTTCTTCTGCTACTATGTGCCTCAGCCACAAGCATCAACACAAATTATGACAGCATTAATCTTCCTTTCTTGCTTAAAGTCTCAGAAATGAAAGGGCAAAGATGACACCCACAGATACCAGAGCTGATTATTCACAGCCCCTCACAGACCCTTAGTTACTAGATCTACATGAGCTAAGGAAAGGTAGGTTGGATTGGAAAAGAAGGAAGAAATTTGCTTTTGCTCTTTTAAATTCACCTGTCATCATTATAGCATGAATAAATAACAGATGTAAAAATTACCTTTTGGGATTTTCTACCACGAACTAATCTGTCAGTTGAAGAAAGTGCAGAGATCTCTCCTGAAGCTCACTTAATTTGCTCATATACTATGACTTTCAAAGAGAGACTGTTCAGTGGCACGTCATCTCATGCCATAAGTTACCTCAATTATTTCTGCATACACTCAACTGACTTGTTTCTTCCCTTAATTTCACATTAACCTTTGCCCAGCTCTTTTAAGAACAGAATTCTTTGAGATCAAGACTTCCTTACAGGTAAAACTGTCACACTGCCTGTTTACCAAGTATAAACAAACTCAGCAAAAATTAATGTTGGAACATGAAGAACATTGCTTAACCTGAAAGCTTGCTGTCTTATTACTGAGAAAATCTAAGAAGATCTAGAAACAAGGCTGAGAGGGAAACCGGCAGTGAACACCAAGCTAATGGGATACAACGCATGCTTGTAGACAAAACTATACAACATGCAACTATACTTGTTTTATCAGACTGGTTAAATAACCCCATGATTACTGGCAAATGAAAGATTTCTAGCATTGCAGTCTGCTGCAGTACAACACATTTTCTCTTGTTTCTCCTCTTACAATTCCCACAGCAGCAATGAAGCAGCAACAACTTATAAATTTTGCCTGACTTTGCATACATGCACACATCCCCACACCCCCATCACAGCCAGCATTTCTGAAAGGGAATGAGCAATGGATTTTGTTTGAGAGACCAAGACACATTACATAAAGAATGGTAAGACAGATAAATCTAACAGTCTCATGTTTGGCACGTGAGAAAGACAAGCTGAAAGGAAAAAATAAGCAGTAGCTGCACGAAGCCTTCCAGTGGGCTGCGTTCAGGAGCACACGTATAGGTAACGCAGTGAAACGGGCAGGCGTGTGTCTCCTCACATCCCCAGGGTGGCCTGGCTGCATACAAAGGAACAAACGAATCTTGCCTTACCTACAAACCATCAACCTGTTTCCCTTATAGCAGAACAAGATGATGATGAAAAATCAGGTAGTTTATCCTCTGTCAGCAGCACCAATTGGTTCATTAGCGGCGCTGGCTCCCGGGAAGCCAGAACTCCTACTGCAACGTGCATTCACACAGTTTTTAATCAAAACTTATCCCTCCCCCCAAGCTAGACAGCTGCCAAAGAGTGGGGAAAAAAGGTCTTCAGGAAACATAAAAGCAGCTCGTGAGAACCTTTCTTTTAGAAGGAAAAACTGAAGTCTGTTCGGAAGGCAGGAGCCACTTTCCCAAAACAGTGACCATCAGAGGCAAGTGCACAGTTAATTATTCAGCAACAAAGGCTTGTGATAAAACCTCATGTCCAGATGGATGCTGACCACTTAATGCAGCTCCTAGCATGCTGTTCATCAAACGTACAGCTCATCTGACCTCAATTACTGTGGCGCTCTCACAAGTTACTTCTGAGAAACTATTCCAAAGTTTTGGTGGAGTTGTGAACAAAGGGATCTAATAATAAAAGTTCAGATTTATATAATCCTCTGCATAGCCAAAGTGACCTTACAAAGTCAGGAAAATCATTTCAGAACATACCCAAATGTCCATGCAAAGGTTTGAACATCTCTGTAATCCCTGTGTCAACACAAGCAGTTCTGTTATTTGTTCGTGGCAATTGCAAGTGCAAGTAATCAGAAAAAAACCCAACCAACTTGATATAACTTGTGATGCAAATAAATTAACATTTTTCTTCAGAAAGAAATCTGACTCACTATAGCCATCGTTTGTCTTAAGTATGGTCTTTTTAATAAATGAATGCTGAAATACATGAACAGATAATCCGTTGCTGAAACACAGCCATCTATCCCTTAGAAAAACTTTTTTTCTTCACTTTATTTACAAAACAGAGAGCTCTGTAAATATTTATGAGAGAGCTCATACAATGTTACAGATTTTACTAAACTTTACATAACTTGCCCAAAGAGACTGAAACAGTTTGGCCACCTGATGCAACACCTGTAACACTGCCATACCACCAACTCAATGTAATTTTCCCACCTGCCAACTTCCGTCACCTATTCACACCATGCTGAGCACACACAAACCAATCTAACAGCAAAATACAACATTGGCAGGTTTGATTCTGACACAGGAATAAGAGCCCTGCTTTACTGCCTCTAAGGAGCATTGAAACTGGGGATCTCACCATACGGATGTAAATTTTTCCCCATAATAAGCAAGATAGTGGTGTTCCCATCATCCTGGGCCCAGGCACAAAGCAAAGCAAAGCCGTGAAATTAATTCCCAGCCTATTCGCTAACGTTCCTCCTTGCCAGGCTGCAAGAGCACTGCAGAAAGGCCTATCTGCAGGAGGTGACACTAGTCCAAGAGTTTGAGAAGGTCCTCGTTGCCATCAGCTTGCTGGAAAACCAACATGCTCCTCCTTGCTCCACTCTGGTGGGATTTACAGCTTCAGCTCAGAGTGCCTCTGTCCTTGCAGGGTAAGGGCTAAACCAGCCAGCAGGCATCAGTGCCATGGAGAAGATTGAATAGCAGCCACGCAGGCAAGTACTGGCTCTGCACAAAACTTCAGCACCCATTTACGTTTATATGCTAATGAAAAAGAGTACGATACTGATACTGCAAGAGACGCGAGCGGGTGACGTGAGGCTGCATACATTGAGCTAAGACACCTTTTCTAGCCCTAAGACATAATACAGTTTTTATGGGTAACTACGACGGAGAAAGATACAATAAGGTGATGCTGCTCTGTCCAGTAAGCGGTCAGAAAGAAGAAAAAAAAAAAAGAAAAAAAAGAAAAAAAATTAGACAGAAGCCCACCTTCCGGAGGCTTGGAGCAGAAATGCTGAAGTACTGCTGGAAAGGTGCGGTGTTGCCAGGGTGAACTTGAGACCCCCCAGAACACTGTGTGTCACAGGCTGCCCGGACACTAACTCTCTGGCCAGGGAACACCGCCCCTGCGCGTGCCTTCCGACGGCCGGCCTGGCTGGCTGCCGCGCTGCTGCTGAACGCTTTGGAGGAAGCCTGTTTCGCCACATGCTGGTAAACTGCAGTTTCCTGGTATCTATTAAACGTGGCATACTTGGTCATTTGACACAGCGAGCACCCTCATGCTGCTTCTGCCCCATGAGAAAACTAGTTATTAGTGCATTTTCTGAAATCTGCTTTCAGTTGTACTGATGGAACAAAAGATCCATTGACTTCTATAGCAGAAACTCGTGCTCGCCTGCTTTTTCAGCCAACCTTTGGAAGAGATTCCCCAAGTACATGAACTCTGAAGTTGAACAGATCCTGGAAGACCAGCGCATTTTTTATCCATGTGTGATTCGCAATTTAAACTATTTGGTTCAATTCTGTAATTTCAGCGAAGATTTGTTTTAAAGTTTAGATGAAATCTCATACCAACACTCAGTGGCTTAAGAAGATTCAGAAGGAAAAATTAGTATTTTGGGGGCAGTTCCCATCGTCACCAAGAACTTCTGGTTTGGCACAGCATCCAAGGTCTCACTGGACTTGCTAAAGGAAACTTGTATTACTTTCTAGCTTTTGGATGTGTTTTGATACTCATTGCTTCTGACACCTATTATTATCCTCCTCATCGTATCACTAAGGTGGTGAACATGAGCTGCTTCGTGTGGTGCACCATAGCAGGGACTCACTGGTAGGGACAGGGACCACACTGGGACAAGAAAATTGTTTTTCTTTTCAGACGTGTCCCTGCTATGTACACCCCATCGGACTAGAAATTGTTACATTGTCCAGGTGTGAAGCAAAGACAGGGAAGGAGAGATGAGCATATCAGATTGAAAAACTGTAGAGGAAGTAAGAAGCAATGATCCAAGATGTACTATGCAAATCTGGAAAGTATATTTGAGAAAGTGTATCTCACTTTTCGTACGAGTGTTGAAACCAGCTGGATTCACCCTCTAAAAGCTGCTTGTCATTATACTCTTTTTTTCAGCTATTTTCCACCCCTGAAGGCAGATTATCGAGGCCTGGTCTATGTCAAAAAGCGTGATTGCACAAGGAACATAACCCATCTTTTTTAAAGCTAACAGTTAAATCAGCAGCGAGTACAGCTGTCCTAGTGCAAGTCTGTCTTAGAGCAGTTGAGGTCAATAGTCTCTCGGATGAGAACAGGTCGACTTCTAGAAGCATGGCTACACCGATATAATTATATCCACCAGGGAAGTGTTTCAATGTTTTACACTGGGAGAGAGTGAAAGCAGCACAATCCTGATGTCTCCAGGTCAGGCTGTGCTGACAAGGGAGAAGCAGGAGCAATAACTGAGGTTTAGGGAAGGTATACATTAACACCTTAAAGCTTCACATCTATCTTTGGTAGTATCAACAGCCCTTTAAACAGCCACAGAAAAGCTGATCAAAAAGTTAGCTATTTTCAAAACCTGTTTGGTGATGTGACTTCATCCGTCTGCCACCAACTGCTTCTGAACTGACGAGTTCTTACCACCAGACAGGTGTTCATTTCCAGTTATGAAGTGAAGGAAATACAGTCAAAAGATTTACGGAAACATATCTAATTGTCTAGGCGAAGCTATTCCCATCATACATCTTTATAGAGCAGTGATGGCATCTGAAATCCGGCATTTCCAGCACCACAGCTTCGAACTGGACACAGCAGCAACTACAAATCAAACTGCAATTTCTACTGATAAACAAGGGCTTTGGGTTTTCCCACGCATTCTCCCTGCACTTACTGACCAGAGGAGATGCTCTGACAAGTTCCTAGCACACTGCAGCAAGACAGGGAAGATCCAACACCTTAAAGGCAAACTGAAAAAATGTATCTTTTTTATTATTACCTACTCTGCAGCTCTCTGACGTATGAAAATGACTCAGCTGCCACCCACTACAGCCACAATCCCAGCCCCATCTACTGCCATTGATTGCGTACCCGCAGGTATGCTCATTCAACAGTCTTCTGACCCAAATTTTTTGGCAGCAGCCATAGACAAAACCTTCATTTCATTCCCTACACCTTGCCCTCAAGCTTCACTCCCCCTCGCCCCATTTCCTTGCAACAAGTCAATATCCCCACCTTTCTCACACTTACCTTTGCACNNNNCCACCCTTCCCTTTGCCCCCCCCCCCCCCCCCCCCCTTTACTTGCTGGTGTGAGAAGCAATGAAGAAACATTCGGCTATTACAGCCTTTTATTAATGCCATCCTCAGTATAACCGCAGGGAGATTGCTGACAGCTTTCACCCGTCAGCGCAGACACGTTGGGCAGCCATGCCAGCCCCGCACAGTCTGATAGTCTCATCTGTCCCCGCCGTGGGGCTGCCTCGCAGCGTGCCAGCCAGGTGCCAGTTTTCACTATTCATCCAGCCGTAACCAGGCTAGGCTGGCAGCCCTCTCCATGTGCACACCTCCCCCTTTTTTTTTTTTAAGGAACACACAGTGGGGTAGATCTCTGAGATGAGTCAGAAACAGAAAAACTCAGAAGACAATACGCAAGATTCCCCCTGTGATTCCACCGATGTGAAATAGCGCAACTTCTCTCTGTGACACCTAACCATATATTTAAATAGAAGCTCAGGAAATAATTCACCACAACAGCACAAGAAAACAGCACGAAACCCATTAATACCCGCCTCAACAAGAAGAGAGATGAGGGAACTTTACTGCTTACATATCCACTATGAGGGATCAGTCCTCCCAGCCTGAAGGAGCTGTGACACAACACACAACCAAAAAGCACATTTGGGGAGAAAAATGAAAATGCAGAAAAACTAAGACATTTTGTGAATTCCTCTTTGGTTGCTGGGATAGTCTGGATGAAAAATAATTCTAACATGTAAAGATTGCTTCTGTATATTCTAGTGAAATATTCACACTTTTCTCCCTGCAACTACTGTTTCCATATTGCCTTGTATTTCAATCAACGCATACGAAAAAAAGATTTAGAACATTAGAACTTAAAAAAAAAAAAAGGCAGCACAAACCCAGAACAGTGCTCCTTGCTGTTTTTGACTCTCACCCCCACGCTTTCAGAAGTGCCACTTCACCTGAAAATCAGTTATTCCCCAGGCCCGACGCAGAGCCAGCTGCTTTGGGTGAGGCACCCAGTGCACTCCCCGCTTTCAGTTGTCCTAGGAGTCCTCACAGAATCAAAGGCTGCACGTCACAGAGCGGGGCTTCTAGGAAGGCATCACCATACATAGTTGGCTCAACTAGAAAACTTAAGCTGCCTGCAAGTGCCTCAATGCTTTATATTTTAGCTATCATGCATACTATATACAGCATGTAGGAAAGCTGCATCACGTTATAGATTTAACCTTAGGGAGAAGAAAAAACCCCCGCCCAAACCCAAAAGAATTTCCAGCCTGTGACTTCGGAATAGTCAGTTCTCTTGGCTGTGTACCTTGGTGTAACACTATTGGTTTCAAAGTCGATCTCTTCCAGTTAAGAATATGACCGTATGATCTGAGAACGATTACTTCCCTACCATCTGCTAAATTTCTCTATTTCTACCTATAAATACACTGAAAACAGCAGTATTTTCCACTTTGTAGGGTACTGAGAACAGACTAGTATTTGCCAGCATGCCATGACAAGAGCTCAGAAACAAGTATCACCACTTTCATACACTGCAGCCAGACTAGCAGGAACCTGCCACCATCAGTCTTCCTCCCGCTTCAACTACTGACCTGTGTGGAACCACCGCTACTGCTCGTCACCACTCCTTCCCCCTTTTCTTGGTGCACTTAGCACCAATGATTGTCCCAAAGAGTCTGAGAATCTTTCTCAACCTGATGAGGGACTACCACTTACCGCTGCTTCCCAAAATGCACTCTGACCCTAACCCAAGGGGCTTACCGGCGTACCGGGCTTGGGGACCACACTCCCTGTGATTTCCAGACCAAGCCAGATGATGTGAGGAAAGCGACAGCTTCGGTGGTGCGAACACCCATCCCCATAGCTCATGTGTTATTTCCTGCCATCAATACGTTCCCTCTTACACTTAGCTAGTAATAAATTTTTCTTAAGACTTGTACATCTTACACCACAAACTTGTCCTTTTGTGTACCCACCACATTTTATTTCATAACAAGGTACTGATTTTCACGGCATCATTGTCAAAGTCTGCCTTGCGTGCTATTTGAGCCATACAGTGGGCCCTCTGCAGGGGGACACTTCACCTCTTGGAAGGTGCTGGATTTCACGTCTCAGCCACAGCAACAGCTCTATATAAGCTTTATTTTAGAATATTTAGAAGCAAATTACATCATAACATTATTGCTGCAGAAAGGTTATAACGTAGGAAGGATGGGACTGAACTGGATCTCAAGAAATAAGCAACATTAAAAAAAGAAATCAAGGCAGCTGAGCGGTGTTTTATTTCTGTTCTATGTCCTTGTCGAGACAATTTACTGAGTTATTTTAAATAGTTCACCATCAAATTCTGCATTAGTCTCCTAACCTTGCTGTTCTCCAAAGGATTATAAAATACATTATTATGGCTACTGAAACCAATCCTATAGACGCAGAATTTCAAAAGGCCTGGATAATTGTGTAACTGCCAGCATAGCTAGTTATACAAGATGAAGTAATGAGGTCAACAAAGTATCGTGCTTCAAGGCATACATTAGAGGGGTCAGGATGGAATTACGCTCTGCGTACAGCTTTGCAAACCTGGCTACAATTTTTTCTCTGAGACAGAAGATACTGTCTCCTATAGGAGAATAGACGAGAGCTTGCTGTTCCTACACATTAGTCTTTTGAGTCAACTAAACACTAAATCCCACTGGATTTAGGAGGCAACACACAGAAAGGACAAGAGATCCCCAGCTGGTGAGCTGCTTTGGTAGGGAAAAGCTGAATTACAGAAATATATTTCACTCTCTTTTTTTTTGCTTCTCTCTCCAGTCAGGTGCTGTAAACCATCCAACAAAGGATTGCTAGATATCACGTAAAGTTTTCTTTAAACTTCCTTAAAGTACATTCGATAGAGCTCTCCTGCTCCCTGCAATGTCGCATTGGTGGCTGTGCTCACGCTGACACTTCTCAGCTCTGTGCTTGGGAACGGTAAAATAATGAGTACAACCCAAGTGCCTTGGCCGCACAGAGCTGCCACAGGGCTGGGGAAGTGTCCTGCTGCACTGCTCCTTGCACGTGAGGGACTACAGCCACGTCTAGGGGCAGCATGTTTATTATTAGGTATACTTCTATATAAATATATATATGTATAATACACAAGCTTTCATGCAATTTGCCTTTTATTGTCCCCAACTGTAACTATGACCTTTTACAATCCTTGGCTGAGAATGCTTTGGTCAGGACATTATATAAGGCTTCAAACAGGCCCAATACCTTGTCAAAGGTATCTTTCTTGAAGCAAACACCTACATAAGAAATTATTTTAATACAGATAACAAATGACAGAGATGACAGCAAACCAAACCATGTATTTATCTGCAGACTCACTAGCCCAGTCAGTCTATTTAGCACTGTGGATATAAGCCAGCTCGTGTTCTTGTAAGCACTATCTAAACTTGAAGGATTTCTGGAATAATCACAGCAGCAGTGTAGCAGCCCTATCCTGCTGTGCGAGACCAGATTTAAAAATGATAAAGGCTTTCCATAAAGAACTATTAAAACAGACTTTGTTTCAAAAGCAAAAATCACCTAGAATTGGGCATCTTTTGTAGAACAAAATCATCTGTCTCTTTCTTCCACTTAGGAAAAAACATGCAAACAAGGGAAAAACAGGTAGGAAAGAGGAAAAACACACAAAAAAAGGTCAAAACTCAGATACTTAAGTTTGTTCAGACACAAACCTTCATGGAAGATTCTACTAGTTTTGAAAAATGTGTTTGAGAGAAGAGAGGAAGGAGAGAGAAGCAGCAGCATTTTCTGACCTCGCTATAAAACCAACCCTATTCTGCAAACAGAAAAAAGCCCCTCCAGCTCCCAGTGCTNCCTTCCTCAGCACAACATTCATGCAAAGGTGCAAACCGCTTCGTACAGCTACAGAACACAACTGTGAGGCTCAATCTTAGTCTTGAATGCAAACCTGTATCCTCCCTGCCCTGGTGCTCATCCGGCGGCTGCGTTGCTTCCCCATGACAGGCAGCAGAAGGGGCCAGCACTGCACACTTGCCAAAAATCAAACTCTGTTTTGTGTCACTCAGGTGTGTGAGAGATTAACCTCATCCCAACTCATATTATTTATATTCTGCCAGCAAAAACTCAGACCTGCCATTGCAGAGTTACCATTTTTAGTCTGGCTTGGCTTTCACCTTTCCCTCAGCTCTGAGTCAGTGTCTTTTCCGTTATTAAGCATTTCCTCCAGTCGCAGTGACAGGAGGAGGTGGCACTTGGTATGGAGCAGGAGCCAGCTCTGCCCCGCTGCTCCCAACAGCTGCTCTCCACTGTGCCATGTCAAATTAGGAGAAAACTGTTATCAGCGCTGAGAACCGGGGGCTCAGGAACACCCCTTGGCACTGCCACACAGAGAGCTTGCGGGAACTGGAGCTCGGAGGCAGGTGATGCACATTTCAAAACATATATTTATGAACTTCAGTGCTTCAGCGACATGCTGGCAAAAGCCTCTCCTTTTCCACTCCAGTTAGTGGTTATAACACTAATGTCCAGCCAACTGCTCCTGATTTGCCTTACTTCCTAGGAAAGCCGTGGTTCTTCCAGGACGGCTGGGGCATTGCAGGCTGCTGCAGCGGGCTCCAAGCGATGGCAGGCTGCCAGGGAACCCCACTAACACGGCACTTGTATCCCACCAAAATGTCCCCCTTCTCTCCGCACTTTCTGAACCTGCTAAAAGGAAATAGAAGGGCCTCAAAGATGCTGTCAGAAAAAGCAACTTCACCTTCAGACTCTTACAGGGAAGAGGCCAACCCTGCACACGCATATACCAATGCTCTTCAGTAAGATGCATGCAGAATAAAGATATATAAACATATTAAACCAAGGAGAAAACACCACAAAGGTTGGTTTCCCTGTCTGTCTATATCATGTTATGTAGAGAGATTAATGGTTGTATAACGTTGTGCTGACAGTTAAAAGTATTACGATCAAACTTCAAGTTCACCCCTCTTGGGCGCTTACAGGTGCTTTGATTCGGCCTGCAGCGGCTTCGCTCAGTGTGCGTGGCAGCAGCACTCACTGCTTTGCTTCAGAGAATGTGAACTGGGTGTTTGTGTGTGGATTGTGGGTTGTCCATAAACTCATCTTCAGCAATGCAAGCATCATGACAGCGGGCAGCAGTACTTTATGTAACATATTTTAGTAACAGAAACATGAGTTTTTAAACATTTCCTGGGCAGAAGGAAAAAGAACACAAGGTTCCAGCCCTGACAAAGGGGTAAGCCATGCTAGACATCAGGCAGCTTCACAGCCAGATCCCAGGTACTGCAAACTTAATGCCTCCAGATACCGTCACTGCGGGAGGATCCCTCACACTTACTGTGTGGCTCGGCATTCACAGGCCCAGTGCCGCCTCTCACCAGCAGTGCCTTCACTTATCCATGTGGAAAATGTTGCTTAGGGAGGTCTTTCCCTAACTGTTGTTTGTCAATACATCTGCACTAGTTTAATCTCGTTATCTCTTCTGCTTCAAATCCAAGTACAAAATACAATGCAATGATGAGCACTTAGTACGAGCATAAATCATTGTATTAAACAACAGTAATATTAAGGTAAAGAAAAAGTTTTAAATGTCTTGACGATTCTTTTAAGAGATGGTATTTAAACAGGTTTACACTATCTTTTAGACACATCATTAAAAGACAATTTCACTTTCTTCTTGCCAATTTGGAACTTCAAAGAGCATATAACAGCAGCAGCAAAATAAAGATTTTGATATCGGTAAAGAGTTTTGCCTTTATGGATGTATAATTTAAACTGCCAGACTTTTGGAACATTTATGATACAAAGCATAGTCAGTCAGTAATAAGCATGTCCCTCAAGACATCTACTAATTTGTTTTACTGCCTTTTTATTTTTGTCCCCTTTCATTTTCTGAAATATAATCATAGTTCTGTGACTGCATCTGCAAGGAATCCGGCAACAAAGCTTTTGCTGTAATGATGTACAACAAATGAATCACAACTCCTTAATCACCCTGTTCCCTTTATTTTCACCTCATTTGAATTCATGGGTTCCAAAAAAAATTCAATTATATTTGCAATTTCTTCATAAAAATTACACCGATAAAGAACTGAAACCATATTGGTCCCTACACTTTCTGAGAAATAAAACAAAAATAAAAAATAGTCATAAGTTACTGAAAAAGTATAGAGTATGTTTTCAGACATCAAAGCTTTCTGCATCCTCAGAGGAAGAAGAAAACTTGCTGAAGAACCACATGGGTTTTTTCCCACCATGTGATGCTGCACAGTGCACAAAAACAACCTTCTCCACTGTAATAAGACCAAAGGTGCCATTACAGAAGAATCATGAGATGAGATTGGAATGACAGTAAAGTATTTTTTATTCCTGTTTAAGACTTGATAATGGCTAACGATATACTCCATAGAAAGAGGAATCAACACCCTGGATGCAGAAATGCCATGTGAGCAGCCAGACACATGCGGCCGCAGAGCCTCATTATTGGCTGAAGAATCATCTTGAAAGTAATTTCTTTGCATTTGCATGGAAGGAAATGCTCGTACAGGCTTTTTTGGTTTTTTTTTCTTATTGTCTCTCACTCTCACGATGACAAGAACAGTAATGAAATTCCCCTGTGCTGTACCTCAGAAACTGCCTTTTCTCTTGAAGGACATGCTCCTGCCTGATAGCTTTGATCCTCCTTGGGAATCTTTCTGTTTCAGAGCATGTCCCATGCCTCGTTTACTTCAGTATTCTCATGAGATCCTAAGATAAAAGGCCAGCTTCAGTCATACCCTCCCCTAAAGTGTTTCTGCAAGCCTCAAGAGACAACTTTTAAGCATTTCTAATGGATCTAGTATCCCAGGGACTTTCAGGAGCAAGCAGAGATCCAGCCTCCTGCCCTATCCCAAAACAAATCACTCAAAAGCGGGGATGAACAGACTCGGCATGACACACTTCGAGTGTCAAAGGTTTGCGGAGTGAGAGCCTGGTTCTAGAGCACAAGCAAATGACACATAGCAAACTCCCTTAACCCACTCAGATAAAATGAGGCAAATTCCTCCTTTGAGATATTCATCTTCAATTTCAACCAACCAATTTTCATATTTTGGGTTTCCAGTCCACATCCCCAAAAGTAATTTGCACACAAAAACTGAGCAAACAGATGTCGTTCCATGTGATCAGAGGACACAAATGCTGTTTGTGCATATAAATTACATTTTTCTATCCCCAGAAAATTGACATACTAAAAGGAAAATGATTTATCTCTAGGCAAGTCAAGAGGCATCAAGAATAAATATTTAATTATGCAACTAACTTTAAAAACAAGGGGATCTTATCAAGTTTATTACATTAAAAAGAATTCTTACCTGAATTAGGTCCACTGTACTTAAATCAGATGCTAATTTTCAATTCCTACATTGAGACCTCTTGAAAATTTGTCTCAGAAGTTAAGGCCGTATCCTGATCTTACTGACACTATTGTAAATCCACCAACACCAAAGAAGTTAGCCTAGGTTTTGACCCAAGGACTGGTACTTTTGACTCATACTTGTGTCCATTTTGTTGGAGGATATGCCTTGGAGAGTTCATCTCTCTTTCTCACTCATTTAACTACCTATTTATTTTTTAGGGGAACAGTGTATAATCCCACTAGTCCAAATTTCATGGTATTCTTTTCTTTTGGGAGAGGTAAAGATTTTACACACATTGATATAATTATTTCCCACAAGCTCTATGCAAATCCAAAGCTTTCATTTACGGAAGGTGAGGAAATGTTGCGCTTCCAAAGCAACCAACCCAGATTTAATTTTGCAGAAGCAATTAGTTTTAAACTTGAGTATAAGAGAATTTAATTCTTCTCCTAAAAGACAGTAATGCTCTTTTAAATATACACACGGGCATTTAGAAATTACACGTGCACTAGAATAAGGGTAACTAATGGATAACAGCTTTGGCTTTCACCCACACAGGGTCAGCATCCACTCCCAAGGTCAGAGGAAAGTAGCAGAAGTTGTGCTGTGTAGAAACTACAAGTGCTGTCTAGTTTCTCATTCTACAAACACAGAACCAAAATTCAAAGCTAGAAATCAAATCTTAGGAGAATTTCACACAAAATTCTCAGATTTATAACTAATCCTTTTTAATGGTCAAGTTCCTGGTAAGAAAAGGCATGTTGTTACACCAACTTCCAAGCAAAATTTAAAGAGGAATTTAAAAAGGAGTAGAAAGGATCTGGGAGGGCCAGACCCACTGCCCACGAAGCTTGAAACTGATGGCAAAAGTAGCTTAAAACTTACTGAAGAAGTGCAGTAGGAGCCAGTCCCAGGCCTGCGCAGCAGCCGTGACTTCGGTTTCAGTGCTGTTTACCCCCCTTCAAAAATTGCACGAAGACTGCCAGACCAGTAGGGTAATTCCTTCTTGAATGAGAATTATTCCACCCATTCTGGGTAAAGTGAAATGATCTACCATTGCATCTTTGAGAAAATATCAGTGCCCCATTCAAATACATCTCAGTAACTTTGCTCTTATTTTCAGCGCTCTCAAAAAGTAGCTATTTTCCAAAGGGCAACATCCCCATCATCCTTAATGCCAGCAGCAGCAGCTCAAGCCTCTGTCTACCGCTGCAGTTCCAGTCATTGCTGAGGACCACCATGTTTACAGGGAAGGACTGACTATTTCCACAATTTACTGCCATGATAGCTAGTTGGATATAGGGGAGGGCACCCTAAAAACAGAAGGGAATGTATGTGCATGAGTCAGAGAGAAGTAACCATGCATATGTGGGTTATGAAATGGTGTTTTGCCCAAGATTAACTTGTGTGATTAAAGATACATATCTCACCAACCCCTTCCCATTCCTTTCCCCTGTGCTGATGCTGCCCCAGATTCTGACTCCATGTTGGTGCTCAAACCAGTGTCACTGGAAAAAGCATTTTCTGCCAAAAAGGAAAAAAGGTACGTATGAACCAGATGGTCACTGCCTATCTTCTTATTTCTCAGGGACTTTTTTTCCTTCTGCCTTTTCCTCATCTATTGAAGAATCAACTGAGCACCTTCATCTACAGATTGTATTCAACCCTCAGAAGGTGGGTAAGCATTCAGAATAGCTCAGATGTCAGCAACAATTTAAATAACGTGCTCACTTAGATGACCAGCAGATTTCCAGGTATATAAGAATCCATTTTGAGAGTCTAATCATGTAAAACTGGGGTCAAATGCAATACCAAGTCTGTTATTAAGATGACAAAATGAGGATTCAAACACAGAAGTAGCTCTTTTTACATGCATGAGTACCCAGTCAGGCAGCCAAGATTATTCTAAAGTGTGCTTATATTAAAGAAGTTAGGACTTCTATACATAGTACAAGATAAAAGTATACAAGTTGTTATATTATCTCACTGGTTTCTTGGTCTGAAACTTCAGTGAGAACATTTAATACATGGGGTAGTTTTCAAAACTGAATTGATTATAGGAGGACCTCCAAAAAGAGGAGCTATTCTCTTATATGTAGCATTACTTCTGTAAGAACACGCCTATTTTTGCCCATTTGTATAAGTTAAAGGTGTTTCACTAGAAGACTGCATTCACATTAACAATTTGAATAAGGATGAATTTTTGCAGCAGAAGCTTTTCATGTGCAAGATTTTGTGCTTTGTTGTGCACAAAAAGTGCATGTACAGACATGCACAAAGCCTGTAAACCATTCGGTAGGTTTAAAACTCCCTTGAAGCCCTGGTCCAACACATCTGCTTTACAGACCTAAATACAAAGAATGTAACAGCAGAGTCAAGCCATTTCACTGTGATTTCCAAGATTATCCTTTTGTAATTTAAGCCCCAAATACTGCTAACAGAGCAATTTTAAGAATAATTTGTTAACGGGTCTAACTCCTACACAATGAACATTGCAACACAGAATGGGAACCCTGGGGGAATTTGTTTCCCAGGTAGAAAAGTTTAGACCATGAAGCTGCACAGAGAAAGGGAATAAGCAAACATCTGTATGTAGACTAGCATTTTCTCCCAATAGAAGCCTACTTAGGGAGTAGCCTGCTGGAAATCTCTTCAATTTCTACTTTGCCATGGCTTTTTTTTTTTTTTTTTTTTAACACATAGCTGACTGTTCACTGGCAGCATGGAAATTCAGGGCAGCAGGATAAGAAGCACAAAATAATATCCAAACTGTCCGAGGACTTTGCTACTTCTGGACCAGTCCCGAAGGTTTTCACCTTCAACCTTGCTTTTATATCATGAAGTTAGAGTATTAAAACTATTTACCTCTGCTTTCTTGCTACCATGCCTTGCACACTTGTAAATAAGCATGTACCTTTGTATCTCCCAGTAACTTCTGTCTCTTACTGCTTTCTGTTTCAATACCCTGTCCTCTACCATTTCTGTAACACTATACCATTTTTTTTAGTGGAGAATTATACTTTTGCATGATTCTTCATAAAGTCTTAGCATAGAAATCTGGTTGTAGAAAATTGACTTGGACAAGTTTACTGATATTATTCTCCTCTATGTGAAACCGTCCCCTTAAGAATTATTTCTATCAATCTTGTCAATTATCCCAGAAGAATACCATTTCTAAAAATGCTGTGAAGATAACAACAAAACTATTCATAGTTATTATATGCTATACGATATGGAAAAAGGAATATGTCCACTTGAAATCTACGGTTACCCATGCCAGCATCTGAGCCACTACATCCCTTCCCTCCATGCACAATTTCCAGAGCTTAAGGTTGTATGGAAGTGCTTAGCAAATATTAATAGGGCAAGAGAAAAATTGAAAGACAACATTTTGGCATATCCACTTTCTCTATATGTAAGAGAGGAACAGCAATTGTTTGCTAAAAACATTTGCAAAAGTGCAAGTAGCCTGTGTTACTGTGCCTCCCCAGAATCTTCACTGGACTGTTCCCATTTATTTCATACTGGCAATTCTCAATAGTATATTATTTGATTTAGTTCAACACCTCTGAGAAGGCTTATCCCTCAGGTTTGCATAAGCCGCTTCCCTTAAAAACATACTCTATTCTTTGAAAAATCCCAACGTCTCCAGGTGGTGTACTTCATTCCAGAGGCTAAAACAAATTATTGCAGAGTAAACAGCGTTCCTAGTGAAACTGCACTAACTCCATGGGCAGCTGCCCTATATTGTGCTCATATAGATGCATATTTCGAATGGCTGCTAGAAAATTCTCTAATTCTTAAACCCCATCTTTACTTTCTGTGTGCAGAACCCTCAGCAATGTAAGTGACACTTTTCAGCAATGCTCTTCCTTTACTGCTTGTACAGGGCACGTTTCCTCAACTCACGGGATCCTTGCCAGCCTTGCCTCCACCATGCCACTTACTCTTCTAACCCTTCTGATCTGTCCGTTCGTTTTCCAGCCTCCAGTGTCACTTCTGTGACAGAGGCATTGCCACTCAAGGCAGCTGTGACAGTCTCTGCTGATGTAGAAGGCCCTCTCCAGGAGCAGAAGCCCTACTCGACCCGTCAGGTGAAAATTCCCAGGCAGCCGGTACTCTGACAGCTCAAAACTTTTCATTTCGATGGCCTGTCATTAAGCACGTGATACAGAGTGTTTCCTGTGGACAAATTCCAGGCGCACCCACTCAGCTGTGCTGCTAACATAACTTATGCAATCCCAAGGAAAGACCATTCAGGTTAAACCAGATTCAAGACTGCCTAAAGAGAATATAAGCAAAGCTAAACAAATCTGACTGCCTTGAATACATGGACATAGTACCTTACCCATGATCCCACCTGCATAAATATTTGATCCACTGCAGGGATTTCAGGAGTTAGGCTCAGCATTTTAAAGCTATTCAGGTTCCTGGAGCTGTTCAATATCTCATAGGAAGTGGCACAGGGTCAGAGATACTGGCGTCAACTCAGGGACTAACTTCCATGCATTATAGCAGGAAAAAATACTAGATTTTCCATGGTTTCCTAGAAGATACTTCAACAAAAAAAGCCACCTCTAGACTTTGCCCTGGGCTAAACCAAACTATTTAGTTTATCTTCAATTAATGAGTAAAACGTTCAGCTTCTCCTTTTGCAGATTTTACAAGGTAGAACATCAAAGAACAGTGTTCCCCCTTTTCCGTGTTTGGAAACATCAGCTTTCCCTCACACTTTTACCAGGTACAAAAATAATCTAAAGCATACATCAGTACAGCACTTCAGCCAGAACTGGTACAGAGCAGTGAAACACTTCAATGTAATTTACAACAAAGAAAGATTCAAAAGCATTACCTGTCATCCATGACATGAACATTATAGTCAAAACCACACAGTTATAAAGAAGTGTTCTTGAACCATAAAAAATAGATCTCAATTTTTACTCACATATACACTCACATTTTAATTTGAAGCTTTGGATAGGCTGCTTTAAAAGATGCATGTAATAAAACCTGAAGGCAAAAATGGTTCAGAACTATCTCAATCTATGAATTTTGAAAGCTTTTGGATTTGAGTTTGCTAATATGCCCACTATAATGAACGCTTTGCATACGAATAGCATTGTGGGCTATCAACAGCCCATCCCGGGCTACAAAAGGAGAAGAGAGCCGACCTAGAAGCATCTCCAGAATCCTCTTCACTGTTGACTAGAGCCTTTTCTCTTGCTATCCTTTCTTCTTTGCAGTGATGAGGTCTGTGTTAGTAAAAGGAAACATAAGAGTTTTGAGAGTAATTATCTGACTACAAGAAGAGATGTCATGACCTCAAGCAGGATAAAAGCTACAGAAATTGCCCAGTAGAGGTAAATAAGCTCCACAACAGACAAAAAAACCCATTCTCAGGCTCCTCTCGCTATTCACCACATGCCAAGAACAGTTTGAACTATATTGTCTCAAACACAGACATCTCTCTTGCCATGTTGAAAGCTTACACTGCATTTCACGGAAGACAGAAGGTCACTGCAAACTACAGAAATATCCCAGTGACTGACCGTTCCAACCAGAGATCATCCCAGAGAGACAGATATCACATTTCTGTCAGGAGAACAAAATACAGGCATAGATCTGCCATTAGTTTCCAACAGACCATTTCAATACAATAAAAAAAAAAATCTACTACTAATAGTCTAGTCACTGAAAAATAATCTGGTTTATCCTTGCTTTCATTTTGGATGAGGTAAGCTGTAACAAGGTGCACATTGAAGCGGGCTGGGTTGTCATGTACCTACACCCTTTCTCTAAATTTAAGTCCCTTCAGGTCTCCTAGTTTGGAATAAAACCACTGAAAAGAATCCAGCAGGATATTGTCCTTCCTATCTGTCCCACTCTCAAGTTTAAGTAAATCAGTCTATTACCTTCTAGAAAAGGTGAAGCAAATAGACTAGAAGACATGAAGTAATCAGTTACTGAAGTCAGGACCCGATGTTGTCAAGGGAAGCAATCAGCTCCAACCTATTCATGGCTAAGCACGTCAACTTTTTCCATTCCACTTCCACAATGAATGATTGTATTCACTGTAGCTCAGGTCTGAAGAGAGCCCAGCACATAAAAGCAGGTAGCAGCACAGCTATAAGGCAACAAACACAAATCCTAACACAACATTGGGCATGCAAGACAGCAGATTTTAGGTTGTCATTAGAAACAAGCTTCTTGAAAACTCAGAGTATTTTCTTCATGGCAGTTTTGTGTGAATTGCAAGAAGAATGCAAACATTTTCCTGTCAGTGTTAAAGCCCAAAGTTTGCACCACCACCTTTGTTCTCTAATCAAAGGTAAGAGTTGATTTCCAATGTCTAAGTTAGAAGAAAATCAAGGCCAAGTGAGCAATTTACACAAGAAAGTATATTGTTAAAGTCCTTTTGCTATTAATTACTGAAGATTTCAAAGTCAAAGGGAATTTTGTCTCCACATTTTGCCCAGAACTTTGCTGATATTTACAACATCAAATCTCCTTTCTGGCATACATCTAAAAGGAAAGAGGGTGTTTACAAGGAGACGACCATTTACAATATTTGTATTTTAATGCTGTCACGCCTTACTCTTATGAGCAAGTCTTTCCAGGTTTTATCGCAGAATACCTGACTGCACTGGGACATGGTCCTACACGTTGTACTAATTCTGTAGGTAGCTCCTGTACTGTTGAACTCCTGTAAGATGTAAATGAAAAGCTAAAAATCTTGGAAGGAGAGATGCAAACATTGCTATGCATTAAAACATTTACTTATTTGTAAGTCAGCCAATTACTTTGTATGAAATATAGTGAAATAATGTTATACCTATGATGGATTACAATAAGCAAGGCTTTACTCCATCCTACATTGCTAACATACAGCAACAGGCAGTTAAAGAAGGATTCTCGATACTTTATAAAAATCACGATATTATGAAATTTGATGTCTAAACGTCCATGCTATCCACCAGTCCTCATACAGCATATTTTCTTGGCAATCACTAAGAAAAAACCATTGAGGCCGCACTGCGGTATGGGGCAGGGAAGACTGCATCACTTTGACAACATTAAGCAATTCTTTACATCTGCTCAGCTGAGGCATCCTTGCAGCTCTGTGCTTTGTTAAAGGGGATTACAAAATTGCAGCCAGGTAGTTTTCATCCACGTTATAAATGTTCAAAGCAAAAAAAATAATCTCATTTTGTACATTCTCAGTGGAGACTAGTTACAGTTAATTAATTCCTGTGTTTATGTGTTCTTCCACACCAGATGGCTTGATGAGCTATTCAAGCACTCCCAAACAGGACATTTTTTTGGCGAGTTCCTTACGGAGACTGGACACCACTGGCAGTTTGGCAACAGCTTCGTACCACTACGAACAATGAATAAATAACGCTGACAGGCTCAGCTGTTCCTCTGTTCCAGGAAACGTGCTTCTGTCTTGATAAACCAGCTTAGTCAGCACAATAAAAATGCAGATCCAAACAGGCTTGGACTGGATGTTTATCCATAACCTCAGAATAAGCAGCCTTTCCCCAGTAGAAGTCATTTCCATGGAAATTCCAGCAAGACACCGTTAAAAATTAATACTCTGGTTTTAGATCTAACTACAACTCTAAGTGAGAAATCACTTTGGCATATGTGTATTCTGTACATTCCACAGGAAAATGAGGCATCCATTTCACAGATGAAATGGCACATACCCAGATTTATATGGAGCCTTTAAAATGTTCTTGGTAAAGGTGACTAACGGCTAAACTTGGAGAGTGCTTAAAGGTAAAACGGGGCAGAAGATTGAACTGTCAAAAAGTCAGTGTTCTATAATTTTTCTGCAGAAAAGTCAAATCTGTGTCAAGGGAAAAAAGGACTATTTATGCAAATAGCTGTTGAAAATAGTCAGGAATTATTAGAGAGAGGAATCTGGTTCAACAAAGCCATCCATTTTGCAGACTTCTTGTGTGCCTCTACTCACAGACTCCTCTCACTTGTTTTTCTTTTCATTTTTAAACTGAGAACATCAACTTATTTCCAATCCTCTGCCACACAGTTATACACAAGCTTTGCATTCAGCAGAGACTCCATGACCTTCCTGGATTTTTTTTTTTTAATTTATCAGGAGACAGAAAAGAAGTACTCTCAGAGGAAAAAAAAAAAAAATTACAAAAAATTATTTTAATATTCAGGCTGCAAAGCTTCATGGAAATTCCCGTGAAGTCAGAGTGACCTTTTCTAACTGAAGTTAGATCTGGCTTTCATTGAACATGAGCAAAAGTCTGGCCCAGCTGGTTTCCAAACATCTCTGAAGGGTTTCCACACTGAAAGCCATACCTTCAAAGTGCACCCTAAACAACAGCCCCCTACAGCAAACCCAACAGCCCAAACTCATTAAGAACCACTTTGTTAAGAACCACGTCTGATTCTCTCAGCAACACTACAGCCAGAGTTGGTTAAACATTTCTTGCCCAACAATTTAACTTTTGCTTACATGTTACCCACTAACAGATCATAATTATAAAAAACATGTTTGTAGGTTGTTGTTTTCATATAGGTATGTGGGTTTTCAACAAGCTCTAAAATCTCATATCCAGACTTGTTGTTCATACTTTGATTAGTTTTAGACAGGTAAATTGTAACCACTCCCAAGGGTTACCTCTGACTTCAGCACTGACTATGAGATGGACCCTGCATAGTACCCACATTGTCCCACATGGTGAATGCATGGCTGCAGGGTGAGCCTCAGTTACAACCCCACTGCTTGCACCTATGACTTCATCTCCTAATGCTTAAGAAATTGTATTTTCATAACTCAGTTTTTGGTATATCATACAATATATTCAAGAAGCAACAGGAGATAGAGCACGAACAACAAATGATGAGGTATTTTAAGCTTTTACTATTGCCAATATTTCACATTACCTGTTTTCAGGATATGGCTATAATCTCCAAATCAAAAAGACATCAATCATAACCACGTTATGGTCCCAGCTAGCCATCCCCTAGGAAGAAGAGTGACACCTTACCTCTTGCATGTTGCTGCACCATTCAAACTAGAGAAGACGGCTCTTGCTGTGCTGCTGAAACCCCACTGGACTGCTAAGAATGCAGTTATTCCATAAGGATCATCAGGGCTGTGTGCCTCGGGTGGGAAAGGCAGAGGCTCAAACTTTCTTTAGGCTGTGCAGTTGGCAGCAAGCCTCACCTGAGCTACCAGGGTGTGACAAGGACATCCCAGACCAGCAGTGCTAATGAAGGACAGAGCAGGATAAGGACAGACATCCAACAGAGTATCAGGTGTTGGAGGAGCAGAACAGAAATAACTGGTTCTCTGGGACATAGAAAGGCAGATTTGCACTACCAGAAAGCAGTTTCCCTAATGCATACATACAGACAGAGCTGGAAAAGCATTTCACCTTCGCAGAAAACAGAAACGTGATTTTCTTTTCTAAGCTGAAGCAAATAATATTTCACTGGCAGACAGCAAATATCAGTCAGCTTTTCCAGCCTCAAAGAAGCATCACTCAACTGTATTTGGGAAGACTGTAGTCCTTCATTACAATTTTTATTCTCCAGCCTTTCATCTTCACCTCAAAAATAACTTATGAGCTTCGTGGCGGATAAAAACTCCCTTCTTTTAAAGGGGTTACACCCTTCTGCTAAGAAAGCAGCACTGGAATAGGTCCTTTGGTTCATTTCTTTTTGTAACAGTCACCTCTTATACGTGTCTCTTGACATATAAATAACTAAATTATGCATGACTGAGATGCTTATGATTATTGGATCCAGTTAAAAGAATATGAGTCTCCAGGAACACAGAAATCTCCATGCAATGAGGCATCACCTCCCTCCACACTTACTATCCAAAACTGGAATAGACTCTGATTGCATTAAGAGAAGATGAGACCTCCAAGCAAAATTTTGAAAAGTGAAAACCAGAGGGAGAGGAAAAAAACCCCACCAGCTGGGCCTGGAAGAAAAGAAACAAGGAGTGGAAAAATGAAAGCTCCTAATTAGGTAACTATTCAAAATTCTGGAACATTTCAAGGGAGCCCTAGTATCCGCAAGGAAGGTTGTAGACTCAAGCACAATGGAGAGACAGAAAATAGTGATTTCTCTTAAATGTTGCCCTTAAAGATTTTTATCTCCTAAATATCATTCAAGTAAATGAGGATAAGAGGACAAACTATTAACCTCCAGTTTGCAAGTTTGAAGAACATCGCAACCCAAAATACACCTGTTAGGAGATATGAATATTAAAGATGTCTGCAGAAGGAAGGAGAGCCTGCTGAAGCATTTTTGACTGCTCTTCACTTAATGAGCCAAACAGAACTCTGATGCTTTGGCAGCTTTTCCTATAAGACAGTGACTGTGCTGAAAGAAAAGACTGTTGACAAATATAGGTCTATAGCCAAGGCCGTTTCTGCCTTCAGAAAAGTCATATTGCATTGAATGAAAAAGTTATAGTGGAAGCAAGGTGAAACTGGACTACAGATTGACCACTTAGAAAGGAGACTGAAAACCAGAAGGTTGTAAGAGTAAAAAAAATAAAAAAATCAAAAAACAAGAGAAATGCAAAAGAAAGCAATGCAACAAATATAGAGAAAGCACAGCCCCAAATAATCTCCAGCATTTCAGAAAACACTGCATCAAAGTTACGGAAAGAGCTGTTAAGAAAAACGGAGCCCACTAGTAGCAGATGCAAAGACGACCACCACACAGGGGCACCAATAATAGCTCTGGATGGGAAGCACAAGGAGCAGCCAGAGGGACTGCCATCAACAGTCTGTGAAACCAGAGCTGAGACAATGTCTCAGTACTTTCAGCAGATGATAATACAACTCTGATATAACTCTGAATTACGTATAGCGCTCATGGTTCAACTTGAAAATATTGTGGAAATCTGAATGAAAAACCTTATCAACGGGTGAAACTGAAAATTTAAGGTGAAGACAATGCTTACTGAAAGACTGAATCAAATACAAGCTAGAGTGGAAAGTTAAAAATGTGCAGCTAGGTTTGTTATAATTACTGGGAATATTAGGATTAAAAGCATGTGTAGTTTTGGGTCCGATTCAGTGAACAGACTCCATGAGACAGAAAACAATTACTCAGTCCTCAAAACAATGTGGAATATATTTACAGAGTCACAGGAAAACATCAACCCCACAGAAAGCCATGAAGGTTAGTAGGACTACAAAAGCAGGGCAAAGCCAGCCCCTACTTACTCCAACTGGAGCTATACAATCACAGAGCAGTGCTCCTGGTACAATGACTGCTTATACACCATTGAGTTTCTTAAAGAGAGTTAATGCTATTTATTTAAAAAGGAACGCAGTCTCAAAACCCTGCAAGCAGTTCTGAACATATCAGGCTATGATTTCCTCGGCCTAAATACATATGTTTCAAGTTTACCAGTCCCGGCAGCTCAGGTTCTGGACACCTCTTCTAGGCTTGTGGGACCTGTACATCAGTTCACTGTCTTGTTTGCAATTTGAAGATTACGTTTATACACGAGTTTTCAAAATCTCAGACCAGATCCTTAGGTTCAAATGAATATAAACCACAGACTTTGATATGAATACTCAAATTTACTCAAACAGGACATCTGATGTAACCCTTTCAAACACAGTTGCATCACTACACCAAGAAATCACAATTATTATAGTTGCCAGAACACAGCCTGTGAAAGGATGTCACCGTGCAGTTATGCAAAAAGCAGTTTTTAGTGGTTTTAATGGTGTTGGCTTTGTACTTTGTTTTCCATCATGGGTGTGAATGAACACAAAACTTGAAAATAAAATTCCACTGAAATTAAAGAGCTCTGCATGACAAAAACAGACTCACAGAGCTGATATAAAAGTCAGCAAAAACTGTTGGAAATTACTCTGGGTTTCAGTTGAGAAGTTAAAGAGTTTCAATGAACCCAACTATTTCACAGACTTTGACTTGTTACCATGGGCAAACAGAACCACAAGCAGAACCACATCCGAAGAAAGAGGTACCCTGAATTTTAGGAAATGCAAGACCAGAGGGGACTGTGGAAATGTGTGGACGATGGCATAGCTGTGCCTTCTCCCTGCGTGATGCAGGGCTCTGACTACCTTCTTTACTATCCGTGATTTCATTTGTTTATGCCTTCACAATGAAAGGCATACATGGGAAGTATAGTACTGAGCATCCCTCTTCATCATCATAGAACTGTAAAGGATAACTGTTGCAGCCAAATGGAAGAAATTATATATTCATGAAGTGCAAAGTGACAAATTAATTAGAAAAAATGCCCTGCTTGGCAGCTGAGCACCAGACCAGACAGGTACAATTAGAGGCAGTAGAAAGTTAACCAGAGCAGCGGGCAGTGACATCTCTAGGGATGTTTCACAGGAAATTGCTTTTCTAGGACCTCCTCTGGGCAGCTCACATGAGAAGCTAAACAACCCAGCTTTCTGACCTGTCCTGGCAATAATTAGTAACTTCGCTTAAAGGTTTGCAGGTAAGAAGTCCACTTCCTCACTTTTCAGTGGAGCAATTCCTCTTTTGCACCATGTCCAAACCGTGCAGAAGCGAGTGAACAATAAAACAAACGCGGAAAGTCATGTGCAAGTCATCCAAGGAGCAAAGCACAGGCACAAACCCACAGAGATCTGAATCTAGTTAAGCAAGCTCCTGCTTTCTTGCACAAATAGGACAATCTTCTCTCTGCTGTTCTGGCAGAAGGAAACTATGAAGATTTTCCATCAGCAATTTTCCACAGAACTTGTCGTTCAGACAATTTTTTACGCTCCAGAAACACACGGAGAGATTGTGGTTGCAACACTCCACTGGATGCCTACATTTGGCTGCAGGGCACAGGAGCTCCTGCTGCCTCCGGCTGTAACCAAGCAGCGCAGTACCTGCGGAGCTGGGGTTTGTGCAGAGTAGACTCAGCTGTTCCCCGCAGTAAAACTGCAAAACTACAGAGCTGTCTGTAGTATTAGCTTTAGGTAAACAAACATTTAGCTATGAATGATTACATGACAGGTACAGACAGGTACTATTTGCACAGTCAGGAATATTTCCAAGTACTCTTTAGAAAACAAAAGAAGAAATCCCAGCAAACCAGGCTATATCACTGCACCACTTGCATTTGTCGTCTCATTTCTAACACCTAAGACCTCCTACGCCATCAGCATGGTTCTGTTGCTGCAATAGTGAGAAAAGTGTCATTCATTAAACAAAGAACTTTTTCTGAGTGATGTAACATGCATTGGGGCTTCATGTTAAATTATCAGGTCAGTTTGATTAAGTATATATTTTTACAGCACATGTCAATGGAACAAACACACACACACTCAAATGAAAAAAAACTGCAGAAACAGCTCCCACCTAAGGCTCAACGCAAGAGCATTTACAGCTAACAGGTTTCAATCTGTTGCTATGACTTGGGGCATCTCCCAGGTCTGGCAAGGAGCAAAGAGAAATCTGGTGTGATATCCATATGTGTAATAAAAGAGGGATGCACATCTGCTGATGGGGACAAGCTAAGGCTGTATTTGATAATTTGTGCATTCACTTAACCACTTCAGTGCTCCCAGCTGCCCATGTGTTGGTTTATGTGAGAAGGTATCATACATTTATTTTTGCAAACACAGGAGGTGGTAGCATATTTGCACCTTTATCTACCCTGAAGCTAAATACTCCTTCACGACTTAATGGAGCCACATAGTTGAGAAAACACCGCATGTAAAGTGGTCTTGAATCTTAACACTGAACTCTGCAAGCAAGCCCTAAAAGAAAAGAGAGAAAACAAACCATAAAGCAACACTTCCTCAAACGCAGCTCCACAACTGATACATACTTTGGACCAAGGTAATATTTGAATTGAAGAACTTCGCTTCTCTATTCAGCTGAGTCAAAATGGTTTGCTTTAGGAAAGCCAAGTTACTCAGCTCTGACTCACGGCCACTCTACTTTTGCTAAAAGAAGTGGTTGCTCAGAGAGGGTGATGGTTTCCCAAAGGAAAAGACACATTTTTTCCCTGTAAGACCTTGCTACAGAGCAAATGATCAAGTGCTCCATGCCCTGTGTGGAAAAGGCCCCAGAAGATTCATCTCCTACACCCACAAGTAGAGACAACTTCCCAGCTGAATTCTCAGCAAGGCCACTGAAGTGTAATTTTCCCCCCTCATAGCACCTGCAAACTATCAAACAGGCCCTCTGACAAACTGCTCAGCTGCCTGCGAAGGCAATCTCTTTGTTGTCTCATCCACCAGCTTCACAACAGATTTGATGCTTCTGTGGCAGGTATCTTCCTTGCCCTCCAGACAGCCATGTTAGCACCACCAGGAATGTGGCTGGCATGCTGGTTTTCCACAGAAAAACTTGTTACGTATTCATTGGGAAAACAACTCTAAACCATGAATGGACACAATAGGATGCATTTCTTGCTAAGAATGGTTATTTTTGGATTTTTTTCTGAATATAATCCCTCTGATTATACATTTTTAATACAGAAAATAAGTAACATTTGTTTTCACTACATGGAAAAATACAAACATGTTTGTTTTTAAGCTGGTTGGGCTCTTACATGCTAATTGACTGTGGTAAATTAAATTAAATAACTGATGTATAGTCCTAATCTGTCTAAAAGGACATAGATTTTTATATAACATCTCTTATCTGTTGTAGTTTAAATAGACTGTGCTAAGTCTCAGGTAGGTAAACTCAATTAGACCAAAAGGAATCAAGAATAAGGAGTCATCAGAGGTGCCCCTGAGAAGTGGAAAAACCAACCAGATGTTTATATTATTATCAAGGCTAAAAAAATTGTGACCCCAAAGAAAGAAATAGGTACATCTGCTTGTATGTTATTTATAAACATGTATTATATACTTAGAATGAAGAAGTCTGAGCTATGACCTGTTCCTTTTACTCTGATCTCAAGTCGATGCAGATGCATGCCCCAAACTCCTGTTTACAGTGCTTCTGAACCCAAGTCCAGCAGTGAGCTCTGAGCTCTTGGGTGTCAAGAGATTGGATTCATCTCCACCATAGTTATCCGTCATTGTACTTTGGTCCTACATGAATTCTTTGTGAAATCACAGAATCACAAGGGTTGGAAGGGACCTCGAAAGATCATCTCGTCCAACCCCCCCTGCCAAGGCAGAATCACCCAGAGCACATCACTCAGGAACACGTCCAGTCGGGTTTTGAATGTCTCCAGAGAAGGAGACTCCACAACCTCTCTGGGCAGCCTGTTCCAGTGCTCTGTCACCCTCACAGTGAAAAAGTTTTTCCATATATTAACCTGGAACCTCCTATGCTCCAATTTGCACCCGTTGCCCCTTGTCCTATCGCTTAGTGAGGCCGAGAAGAGCCTGGCTCCATCTTCCCAACACTCACCCTTAACATATTTATAAACATTGATGAGGTCACCCCTCAGCCTTCTCTTCTCCAAGCTAAAGAGACCCAGCTCCTTCAGCCTTCCCTCATAAGGGAGATGTTCCACTCCCTTGATCATCTTAGTGGCTCTGCGCTGGACCCTCTCAAGCAGTTCCCTGTCCTTCTTGAGCTGAGGGGCCCAGAACTGGACGCAATACTCCAGATGCGGCCTCACCAATGCAGAATAGAGGGGGAGGAGCACCTCCCTCGACCTACTGACCACAGCCCTTCTAATGCACCCCAGGATGCCATTGGCCTTCCTGGCCACCAGGGCACATTGCTGGCTCATGGTCATCCCTCCGTCCACCAGGACCCCCAGGTCCCTTTCCCCTACACTGCTCTCCAGCAGGTCAGTCCCAACCTGTACTGGCACATGGGATTCTTCCTTCCCAGGTGCAAAACCCTACACTTGTCCTTGTTAAATCTCATCAGGTTCCTCCCTGCCCAGCTCTCCAGCCTATCTAGGTCCCGCTGAATGGCAGCACATCCCTCTGGTGTGTCAGCCATTCCTCCCAGTTTAAATACCTATATTGCACTCACAATAATTACTATTATATTTATTACTGCACATCAAACACTTGGAAACCATTTTCTTACAATCCATTTAGAGTCTTATTTGTGTAGGGTAGATCCTTGAATTTTCTTCATTCCCAGCTCGTGCTCAGAATCAACAAAATTCACTGTATTTTCCAGAGCTATGAAGTATTAGAAGCTTCCCACGATCACTCTGCTACAGTATCAAACAAATCAAAGGTGTCTCAGATGTCTATAGTCCTGCATCTTAAACAACAGCAGGTACAATGCTACAGTTTACAAAAGCCCTTTAGATAATGTTAGGAGGTATTGCATCCTGAGTTAATGGTTCACAATGCTTGCCATATAATATTTAAGAACACGTTAAAAAATAAATCCCTGCGGCTACATCATATCTTAAGCACTACAGAAGTTTATGCTCTCTCAGACTGGTTAAATATAGCAACATTTAAATGAAGAGCACTCTTTTTTTTAACAGAAATTTTGCTTTTTCACAACCAGTTTCATAATCCAGGTTAACCCAAACACTAAGAGTTCTTTCCACTTGAAACATTCTCCTTGATGTGAACAGTAGCAAACTCACTGTGCCATTTGATTTATAAAACTATTCCCATATACTTTTAAAATTACATTTTTCAGGTTTCCAGAGGCATAACAATAATGAGAAGAAATTTGAATATTTGCTATTTGATTTAAATAATTATCTAAACTAAGACAATAAAATCACAAATATTCCTGTGAATGAGCATATTTTGCCAGCCCTTACTCACACTGGTATTTGTTACAGTTCAATGCAACACATGATCTGCTTTCAGTACCAGAATTCATTTGTCACATTATATCCCATAGCTTTAATCTTCTGTAGCAAACACCGCTAAATACATGCTCTCACACATGGTAATTTATTTGAAACTTTGTTATTTGCTGATGATTTCAGACTAGAATATTTTTAGAAAGGATGTTTTTCTTCCCTATTATAAGATCAACTCTTTCTTAATAAGAGTTGTTTTGACTTCCAGGCCCACACGCACAACTTAGAGCCCTGATTTGAAAATCCACAGTGCCTTCCTTTTTTTAATTATAGGGGTATATACACAGAAGCTCAACAGAAGTTAAGTGGGTAGCACATAACAGCAGCACTGTGAAGCTAAACTAATGAATGCATAGTCTTGAAGCTTCCTCAGAAGAATTAAAAAACCCAAAGTGACACATGTGCTGTATTAAGCAAAAAGAGTCCACATTGTCCTTGCAGAGCGCAAGTGCATTTTGGGTCCTCCAGCTCAGAGCGTCAGGGTCTCTTTTGGGAAGCAAAGTAACCAAGCCTTGAATCCCTTCTTTGTTCAGCAGTCAGTGTTACCTCTCCCAGAATTCAAGATCAGGCTGTTTCTGTGTGGAAAAGCTTACCTTAAGTGAAGTGATAGAATCGATTTTCTGGTATAAAGGTTTTTCAAGGTTCTGTTTTGTTGTTTGAGTGAGGGTTTTTTTCCTTCTCCCCCAAATAAGCAGCTGTTGGAAGTTGCTAGAAGGTTTAGACTGGCTGGTATTAGTCCTTGTAGGAATGTATGAGGGAGCAAAGAGTGGAGATGGAATCACAGGTGCATGAAATATGCAGTTTAGGGACAATGTTCCAAAGCAGGGAAAAAGGTACACGCGAACCGTGAGTGGAGAAAGGCACAGGGAGGGCAAAAGGGTGGTGGAAGGACAGAGAAGACAGGGAATATGAGGAGCCCAACAGGAGCAAGTGGGAGCTTAAAAATAAAGCAGGAGAGGAGGAACACTGGCCACGGGCAGGAAAGAAGTGGCAGCAGACACAGCAACTGTATTTTAGCATGAAGCATCATTAGGGTGATGTGGAAATGGGAGCATGCAGTGGGGCAGGGATGTACGCTAGTTCACCAGGAACAAGTCACTTCAGGCATCAGGAGCTGTGCAGCCACGTGATAACCTACCATACAAACCCAATACACATCTTAACTTGGTGTTGTAGGCTGACCTGACACCATGTATGTAAAGTCCGAGTATCTCTCTAGCAAAGTAGAAATGTCTTAAATAAGGCTTACAAGTTCATCTGCATCAGCAGTTTTTATTCCTTTTTTCCCCTACTGATTTTTCTAAGCAGCACAGTGTGTTTAGAATTCAGCTTTTAAACATGAAAAAAGTAATAATGTCATCAGAAATAAATAAGCAATTGTATCATTATAGTTGATAGACAATATTTAAAGAAAACGTTCAGAACACAATGCCAGCTTTGGTGAGAATCAGTTAGTTTCAGCAAATAGCAGTTTTTTAAATAGAACAAAATGAAGAACAACAGGGGGAAAAGGGGAAAAAGGGGGGGGGAGATAATAATATAGGAAGAAAATATACATAAGAAAAACTCATTTAAAACATGATGTTATAATTTCAAAACTAGCAGAATAAGGAAGGCAGAGAGTCAAAGCACCTCTTAAATCTTAAAAGTTAATTTATGATGCAAACAAATGAAACAATGTATCAGCATTTCCTCAGTCCTTTGACACACAATTTTAAAATTTCACTCTTGCAGACTTGTAAGAGGACACCCCCAAACCTCTATAGGATCTTCAGCACTGCAGGTGTTTGCTGTGTGTAACCTTGTAACCTTGGTAAAGCATCATGAAGTTGCCAACAGAACTCCCTGAAAAACCCTGAGATACAAGTCCTAAAACTTCTTATTAAATTAGATATTTGGTTTCTGAATACAAAAATCAGTGCCCTCTCTGAACTGGGCAACGCGTATGTGTGCAAAGAGGTGCACTCATAACTTTGAGAGGAATCCATGAGGGACGCTCGCTACTCAGACTGTGTTCCACCCTTTCCTATCCGATGCCTGACTTGTGGCACGAAAACGTTCCACAGAATCATTAGTGGGGTTGTACAAACTCCTCTTCCCTCAGACAATATCGCTTCCAAGCAAACTATCAGGCACAAGGAAAACACATACATGGATGACTTGTGAAGTTCAAAATAAAACAGAAACCAAGCAATGGTTTGCCACACTTGATCAGATCGAAGGGTCACAGAATCTGTCATCCTTCCTCAGGTACTGCCCAATATCTGATATTCAGAGGCAAGGGGGTGGGGAAGGTCTAGTTATTCCCCAGTACAGCACCCCACGTCTGTGTGTCCAGCAGCGCAGGTCATGTCAGAGCATCTACTGAAAATTAGAGGGGAGAGATGGGATGCAGAACAGATGCAGCTTTCAAATACAAGCAAGACCCTTAAAAATCTAGACAATTTCAATACACAGAACCTCATACCTCATCTCTAAGCTACCCATTAAGCTGGTTTGACCTTCCTTTAATATTACTTTAGAAAAGTTGGCTTTTGGCTTTACTATTTCTTCCCACCTTGGCAATACCTCTGTCAACCTGCTGAGGACACGGCTAGTGTTGAAGGCAAACAGGAGGCCAGAGGGACATGGCACACATCTCGGTTGAAGGATTTCAGCCTTCAGCTGGCTGGGAACCATCACTGCCTCCCCAAAGGCCTACTACCAACACAGGCTCCTCTGCCAGGTCAAGTAACCCTTCCACCTGTGGCACCATGGCATCAGCCAGCCCCAGTGTATGTGGCACTACCCAGGGGCTGCAGGATGGAGGGGACGTGTAGGATGAGGGGCTCCTCCCCATGGCTCCATGCCAGGACGGAGATCCCAGAATCCTCCGCCAGCGGTGCCAAGCAGCGGGGAACAGTAATTACGTGGTTGTCTTTAATTAGGTTTTGCTACATATCTAATCTCATACACCTGGGAGGCAGTGTCATCAGAGGACATGCATTTCTGTGAAAGGTGTGACATTTGAAAAAATAAAAATTTTACCAAGAATAAAGCAGTAAGACAAAACGCTAGCAGAGGAAGCTATTACAGGTGATATAGGAAGGCTCGCAGGAAATAGCAGCCTGGTAAGCTTTGCAAGCTAAATTTCAGCACTGTGGTACAGAGCTGGAGAGCTAATAGGTTTTATATTTGCTTCACAGAAAAATATTTTCAGTAAAGCAGCAAAGATGCATATATACGTCTGCTATAAAAGTTTAACAACTCCATATCATCTTGAAACAAGCAGACTAAATACACCCATGGTTTTGAAGCAATCTCTGTCTCCAGCAGTGCAGATGCAGGTAACACTACCCTCTGCTGTAGGAAACCATGAAGTGCCTGCCAGGACAGCACTGCCAGCACGGCCACCAGCTCCAGGGAAGCCTCTGGACACCGTCCCCTCCTCTCCCACAGTAAGCACACTGCTGCTTTACCCAGCAAGTAACCCGTGGCCTGTCCTGGTCACTACCTTGAAGCCACTGCGTGGGGTGCAATGGCAGCAGGGAGCTCCGAGGTCCCCACAGCTCTGGTGCACACTTGTGCCTGTAACCAGCCTCACAACAGCCACGCTGCCTGTATCTGAAAGCTCCTTGGTTTTGATATGGACTATCTGAGGTTTTAAAAAAATAAGTGCATTGAATTACATTGATTAAAATGTGTCCGTACTGAAATATAATCTCTTAAGCCATTGTTCTTCTTTATATTCATTTATAATTTAGAAGTATACGTTCTGTTCAGTTTTTTATTACCCTTTCCCCATCCCACATTCTGTTCCCTGTTCAAATTGCAAAGTGATCTGACTCAAATGTTTACCTCCTAGCAGGCTGGAAAGGAAATATCGTTGCTCTGTTGCAATCAACAGCCTAAAGTCAGAGCCTTCAGCTCACCTTTTTCCCTAAAGAGCACAGGCCAGGGCTGCTGAAGCATCTCCTTTTCCAGGGTACCTCAGCTGGTGCTGAAGCATCTCTCCTATCCCCTCAGTCATGGCATTCTTTCCTTCAGGATGGCATGCAGACAGCACTGTTTTCTGCCTTATAAACCAGAGCCTGAGAAATTCCCAGCTCCCAGGCTGAAGACAGGCAAGAGGGATTAGCTGAGAGCCAGATCCTACACTGCCCTCTGCAGCAGTGTATGTGCTTGCTCACAGGATAAGCGAGGCGAAAGCCAACTGCAAAGGGCAGCCATAACCCCAGTCCTTGCCTGGAGCTCCTCTGCTAGAAACTGAGGCTGTACTCACAGCCCCGGGAAAGTTCGAGATGGGGAGGATGATGCTGTGTGGCACGGATTGAGAGGCAGGTGCCAAAGCAGGCTCCCCTCAGGTAGTCACACCTCCCCAGCCAGGCAGTGAGGATGCAGCCTGGCTCCCTTCCCTCCACAGGGAACACACAACTCAATCTCATGAAAGATTTGCTCAAAAAGAGGTGAAATGAAAAAGGTTTGGACCTGACTTTAGCCCACTAACCCTCTGAAAATTCAACTTACGGTGCCCCTGGTACTGCTGCTGCCAATTAAGCAAAAAAGAACCAGAAGTGCCATGGGAGTGCCATGCTTTATGGGAGGACAGTGATGCTTTCAGTTATAGATATTTCAGAAAATATTACAAAGATGGCACAAGTGAACTTGCAGCATCCCTAACTGCACTTTTCACAAGACAGCACAGCAGCTGGACTGCAGAAAAGGGTTCAAGCCTAAGGCTCTTCAGTGAGAAGATGAATTTATACATGTTTCAAGTTGCATGAATATAACTTCTGCTTCTGTTTGGCAAAGCCTAGATTAGACAGAGCAATAAAAACTCAGTCCCTTCAACAAACAGGAAGGCAGATATGGAGCTTTCCTGTAGCACATTAACACCTTTAACCAAGGGCAAAGCCAAACTGAGACTGCTAGGGGTGCTCGAAGGACATGTGTAAGGAGGACCTGCAGTTGTAGCAGGTATGCACCAGAGTCAAATGAAAACATGGGATATATAAGAGTTCTTGCTTGCACTGATATATAAGAGTTCTTGCTTGCACTTGCTCCAGAGCAGGAGCTGAGACCTCTCAGGTAGCTAAATAGTACCTTAAGTTGCATGAAACATACAAAGTCATGTTATCTAAGTGTTTCTCGAGCAGCTCCTGCACTGAAGGCATTTCAAATCCCACACCTTTACCTAGGTGAGGGCAAAATGAGATGGCACCAAATCTTTGAGTTTGAAGGAGGCAGGGAAGACATTCAACCTAGAAATCCTTTTACAAAATCACACTTGTACATCTACTGATCTTGATTATCCTAAACCCTTTCCACACGCAAGTATCCGTCAGTGCCCTGCTCTCGAATGGAGAGCAGGCCCTGCTGCTGCAGTGGCCATTAGCTTATACACAGCTCTGTCCAGTTGCCCTCAAAGAGCAACATGTCTCTTTCTGCACGTTCCTTTCCTTCTCAACTCCAGAGCAACAGTGCCGAGTCTCTTACGCTCATTGAAGTCAAGAAAGCCTCAAACGTCAGAATTTACCCAAAGAAATATTTGCAGCTAGACTGAGCTGTCAAATGAACCTATTGAGACTGGATATTGAGCACAGGGACAGTATTTCACTGGGTAATACATAATTAATCTGGAGAAATCCTTCCTACAGCTGTTGCACAGGTTATAAATTGCTTTTGTTTCAAAAAGTGACTGGAAAAACCTCATGAACAATTAAAAAAAATATCCATGAAGTCTTATTAAATTCAAAGGTCTTATTTCTAGAGTTTACAAAGTTTCTCGAGTACTAATCTCTTCAAAGTTTATTTAGGGAAGTACCTGCCTATGCTTGCCATGCTCTAGCAGCCTTTCCTTGGCACCTGACAACCACCTAAGACAGGCTACTGAGCCTAATGGGCAGCTGGGCTAACCCGGTATGGTAGCACTAGCAGCCAGGAAAGAGCTGAGGCAGAACTACTAAACTTCAACAGGAATTTTTGGAACCTTTTTGCAGCTACCAGGTAAATAATAGTTTATCTGAAACTCAGAAGAACATCAGTCAGACTCAAGCAAGAGGTCTTCAGACAGGCAATTCTAGCACCAGGAAGAAAAGTGTAATTATGTGTAAATACCTGTGATATCAGAGTACGTCCCTTATAGCAACGGTTACTTACTAGGTTTCTCTAGTCTTTTAGCAAGGAATTAAGCTCCCAAAACTAACAGGCCAGACTCTACACAGTTCAATTTTTATTATTATTATTTTTTTACATGCATCCTTAAAACAGCACATTATAAACTTATATATCCAGAATTTCATTCATTGCCTGTAAAAACAACCCAAGTCCAGAAGGTTGGTGGAATGATGCTTCCCCAGCTCTGCTCCAAGAGAGCAAATTTGAGCTCCACACTAGGGAGTCTGAAAATGAATTCAAAGATGTGGCACACCACAGGCACTGCTACAGCTCTTGTGCTTGTAAGGCATAAACTAATAACATCCTTAAATGATTGCTGTATCTGACTATGGGAGTGCTTTTTGATTCTATTATTTTTCATTCAAGTTTCATTATTGAAGGAAGAGGGGGAAGGAAAGCAATTAATGGGAAAAGATAATAAACAAAATCCATGTAGATAAAGAATCACCCATGCTCACTTGATCCATTGCTGCAGGCAAATTAGATAAGAGGAGAGAAAGGCAGAGTTTTCTGAGAAATATGTTCTGCAAGCTCAAAATCTTAAAAATCAGAACTTGAATGTATTGAAGCAATTACTATCATAAATAACATTCATCACAACAAATACACCACAGTGCAGTATGCTGTTCTCTTGCCCACCCATCCATCCCCAGCAAAAGCCTAACAATAGCTGTTAAATGCTCTTGTATCTGGCTGCAGGATTTGGGTCTTTCCATTAGAGATTTACACCCAGCTTTGCTAAAGATGGGCTTTCTGGCCATGGGCTCACTTCCTTTGCTCTGTCTCTCAGCTTCTGCATCTGTGAAATATGAGTAAAAACCCACAGCCCACCTTTGGAAGTGAGCCCTGTCCTACTAGCTAAATGGCACTGACCTGAGGATGGGCTTTTCCAAAGTAACACCCGAGAGAGAGGCAGAGCAGCAGACAGCTGAAATGTGCGACCAGTAACCAGTCCAGCTGTGCCATGGCTCTCCTTCTGCCATGCTCTCACCTCACCTAGTCTTAATGTATGCAGACCCCACACGCCTCCCTTTGCAATAGCCCTCCTGTCTCAAACTCTGGAAAGCGTACCTATTTTTGTGAAGCTTTTTTTGGAAGAGAAAGCTTAGTATTACTTCGTGATTTACTGACTAGGAAATTCTGTAAATCATAAAATCGTAGAATGGTTTGGGTTGGAAGGGACCTTAAAATCCATCTAGTTCCAACCCCCTGCCACGGGCAGGGACACCTTCCACTAACCAAGGTTGCCCAGGGATGGGGCATCTACAGCTTCTCTGGGCAACCTGTTCCAGTGCTTCACCACTTTCACAGTGAAGAATTTCTTTCTAATATCTAATCCAAAATCTATCCTCTTTCCATTTAAAACCATTACCCCTCGTCCTAACACTGCAGTACATAATAAGTAGTCCCTCCCCACCTTTCATGTAGTCCTCCTCCTGGTACTGGAATGCTGCTCTAAGGTCTTCCCCAGAGCCTTCTCTAGGCTAAACAACCCCAAAGACTGTACTTCTTTCTTCTGGCAGCAAATCTACTTATCTAGGGCAGAGTATAGGGAGGGTTGAAATACTGCTTAATGACTGAATTTGACATTGCAGAAAAGATATTCCTGCAAAATCACAAGCAATTACTTCCCACCACCACCATGCCCCGTTATCTTGTACCAGCAGCTTTACACAAATACTTGCAAAAATGTACAGAAGGCTGCTGATTATTTGAACTGGTGGGTGAAAGCAAAGCACTATCAGGACAGCCTGGTACGGGTTAGGGCTTTGGCAGGCTGCGCATCAACTGGTTTTCACAACATTTGTCAACAACCTCTACGTTCACTGCATTGCAACAAACGAGGCGAGTCCCCGACGCAGACAGTCCCTGCCTGTTTGCACAGCTTTAACTCTTCTTTGTGAATTCAATCCACACTATTTGTGTTGTTCGAGTGATACAAGCACTGGCACACATGAAAGTGCAACCTCCAAAGAGTTCGGGAAGCAGGACTGAGACTGAATCCACCTGCAGTTTTAGGATCGGTGGAGCAATATGGAACACCCTTGATAACACAGCACTGCTGAAGTTCAATAAAAGCAGTGGGAGATGTGTACAAATGGGGGTTTTAGAAGTGCCTCTTGTTGCCTGAGCTCTCCCCACTCCCTGACATGAAGTAGAAAAGCAGTTATCTGGGGATTACAGTTCCAAAGCTGCAGATAAACGCATTTCACCCCAGAGTCCCCAACAGCTTTGTAGTTCAAAACTACTTTCTCTGGAGCTGGACCTGTTACCAGGTACCTTCTCATTTTAAGGCACAGAATTGCTTACCTACCAGAGACAAGCTGAAGCCTAAATGCCAGACTATCCCTTCTCCTTAGGCTGTGCAGGAGTGGTGGGCTGAGCATATTTTGAGATTGTGGATTTCTCTTTGGGTGACGAAAGAAAGATTTTAATGGCTTTAGCAAGAAAGCATTCCCTATAGGCTCTTTTTAAAGGAAATGAGGAACAAGAACACGCTAGCACATAGGAAAATCCACTAATTCCATACACTACTTTGTGTTCATATATTTCAAAGCACCCCTCAGAGAAAGCAAGCAACACGGTTCATTTACAGACTGAGAGCCAAAGCACACAAGGAACCAAAAAGATCTCTGGGTCAGCAGCGTGCTCGCAGCAGGCAAGGGGACACCTCCCGAGGCAAACTCCACTGGGCTGTACCACCACCATGTGGCACGAGCGTTAAGGCATCAATAGTAACTGATGTTACAATACAGACAGCCTGGGACAGTTATGAGGCTTTTTCCTGGTTGAATTAAATTCTGATCACATAAAAGTAGGATGTATGCAGCATCCAAACCCATACCATGAAGTTATCGTGCAGTATATTATCATTCATGTCTGATCATTCCTTTGCTAAGGTTGTTAGGGTAGTTTGCTCGTTCGCCAAGAACTAACACAGATGCTGCAATATGGCCAAAAGGTCTAGACATAAAAAACATTTATTAAAGTCCTTGTTTACTCTTACTTAATTTGCTTTAGGAAAGTAAACTACTACCATGCAGAAAGCACAGAACAGAAAGAAAAAGAGTCCCCAAAGACAGACAGATTGAACATTCACATGCAGCATTCATAATAATTCACAATTATTCATTAAGTATTCACAAGCATCCTGACCACTTCTGGGAATGAACTTAGCACAAACAAACTCCTAACCCTGTACAATTTCTCACTTCACAGTGGCCCAGAACTCTTTTCTGAGCACAAATCTGGAAAATAAATTATTTTTATGAAATGCTCCATCATGAAAACGCAAGCAGAAATTACACTGATTGCCATAAATGCCATCAATTATTTATCTCCTGTGCAATGGTTACAGAGGCAACTGCTATGTTTTAAAGGCATGATACAGACAACATGAAACATTTATTTAAGCAGTTGCACACTGCAGAGAGCTTGATTTAACCAGACTTTATTGTGGTCCTCACTGGAATGAAGACTGGCAGTTTGACAGCAAGCACTTTTCATGGAAACTTAAGCTCATTCAGAGCAACTGAATGCAAAATTTTTACCTTGGCAATTAAATACATATGCAGCTTGGTGCAGCATAACAGAGCCAACCCCACGCGAACTGGAGAAAAAGTCTATTTGTGAATAAGAACCATGACTGTGCCCGAATGTAACACAAAACTTCCAGAAACCAAACTACAGATAAAGAGAGCAGACAGGCCAAAAATCCCATCTCACAGTCGAGTTCTTAGCATATCCAGATTTCACCCCAACCAGAAGAGTCTCTTCTTTGTTTTTACTCTTTTCTGCTCACATTTCATTATTCTGTGTGTTCCATTTACAACCCTTGTTCTAAATTTGCAGATTACTTGGGATTAACTGGACTAGACTCCATTATTTTGAACACTGCAAATGTGCATTTACTGCTGGTTTTCCTATGTCATTAGTGCATCATTTTGTTTAATTTTCTTTGAGAGCTTATACAATGTTTTTAACCCTCTGGATTGGCAGATCTGAGGATTAGACACTTTATTACCTTACATCATTTATCCCAATAGCAAAATAGCACAGGGGACCTCATGTACGTATGAGGGTCTGTATCACTTTGCTGGTACTTCAGCTCTTGAGTACTAAGTATCAGTAACTCTAATTTGTCTTTGTAGCTTAAAGGAAAAAGCTGCACATTACATGAGAACAAGTCTCTATACAGTCACACAACACACAAGTGTTGTTCTAGTCTTCTGCATTTGGTTCTGGATACCTTCACCATATTTGGTTGGTTTTTTCCTATAGTCAAAGTAAGTTCTCAGCAGATGCTGTTTTCCTGCATACATGAAAAATCATTCTAAGAATCAAAATGAAAACACTCTGCAGGTGACAAGTGCTCAGTGCCTGGAAGAATTTGCACCCCAGGCAGCAAGAACTTTCTGTCCCTCAGAGACTCCATGCCAGACAACATGCCCAGGTGCCACTTGGTTATGTTACACAACCACCTTTTCAGAGCAAGGAAAAAAATTATGCTTTTGTCATGATTTTCAAACACACAACTAAACTGCTACTTAAGATTAAGAAGCCCCAAGTTGAGAGTGGGCACAGCATAGCACTTTCATGTCTATTATATCACTGATATAGAAGAGGAAAATACAACAACTACATGTGCAAAATGGATTGCAAATACGGAAGCTCGTGTTGTGCTCAACAACAAAAAATAAAAGGGCAACGAGCTCCATTTGGATGAGACATCCTGTCTTCTGGCACAGTCTCTTCCTCTCTGTATCTACACTGTAGACTACAAAAAAGGAACAGGAACATCTGCAACTCCACCAGTTAAAACAGAAATTAAAAGAACCAGCAATGAAGAGAAAACACTAAATTTATTTTGGAGAGTTATGTATGGTTTGAAATAGAGACACAGTGATTGCCTGAGGCAGGCGAATGACAAATCACTGGCTGAATAATAAAAAAAAAATAGATTTTTGTCAGCAGCCCGCGCACACGGAGCAGTACCCCCTCATTCCACTGGAGGGTGCTGTTCGCTTGCAGCAGGAGCATCAGCTCTCGGCTCCCCGGGCTGCAGGTAGCGCAGCGATCTCCATCGCTCCGTACCCTGCGCGCTGCTGCGTGGGTCTGCAGCAAGCCCTGCTCTGCCGCGGCTGTCTGCGCATTACACTTGGTGGCAGGACTCAGACAGCTGCTCTGCCACCAGCACCACGGCAGCTACTCCACCAGTGTTGCTCTTCTCACAGCAAACTTTACCTGGGACCCATCTTGTAAAGATCCCCTTGCTCTGAACTCAGCCAGCCCTGAGACCTTTCCTTTTGCTTGCTTATTCAATAGTTCCACTCATTAGCCACGGGGCAGGTTAATTAAAATAGAAAACAAAGAGGGCAACAGCAGTCTATACTTCGAGGATTGTAAAAGGTCTGAAGTTTGTTTCCTTTCCAAGAGAAAGAGGGAAAAAAACCCCCAAACCCACATACATACACATAAAAAACCCCACCAAACAAAACAAAAAACCATCCCAACCAAAAACCAACAACCACCGCAGAAAAACCACACAACCCACCCCAAAAAACACCATGAAGAAAAAGCCATGCTGTTGCAAACATCCACTGCTTGAATAACTTTACCACTACCGGCTTTGACCCTTAAGACCCAGTTTACAGTGGCTGCTCATACAGAACAGTCAGCCAGTGAGAAAGAGTAAACTCTAAAACTCCCAAACCTTTTATTCTCTCTTGGTAGTATACATTAACAGGAACTGCTCTGTGTAGCAGCAAGGAACTTCAGGAAGCACTTACCTTTGAGTTAAGAAGAAATCCTATCACCAGTCCCCCTCATTCTTTCACCTGTTACTGGTATAAGATCATCACCCTCCTGGCAGGCATCAGAAAGAAAAGGGACCATGGTGACTAACTTGCCAAGTTTTGCTCCCATAACTTGAGAGCATCCTCTTAACAGACTTGCAAATAAAAAGACATTTGGGTTTGAGCTTCAACAGCTGCTGCAGGAGTCAGGATGCTAAAGTAAAGCCAGAACAGTGCTGTCTCAGAAGATTTCCACTTGAAAATTACTGCATAACAACAACAAAAAAAAAAACACAACAAAAAACCTCACCAAAAAAACCCCAAACCCAAAAAGACCTTGGGTAGAGAGATAATTTGCATTGTCCCCTTCACTTATTTCAAATGAGAAATGGGAAAAGTAGTCAAGGAAGCACAAGACTTTAGGCAAAACACCCGATGCATTTTTGGAAGAGAAATTACACAGTGGAGCAGCAATGCAATGGAGACACGAATTTATCCAAACTCTGCAATGAGATTCTGCATCTACTCGTTATCTTCTTTTACCTATTTCATCCACACTTTTCCAATCCCTCACAAGTCAGCCTTCACCCTGGAGAATAAGAAGGGCTCCTATAGCCATGCCATGGTATCTGAGAACACTACCTCACTCTGAAACAGCAGCAACTTTGCTGGTTCTCACTGCTACGAGGACAGGCAGTGCATGACACATAACACCCAGTTCTGCAGAAACGCAGACAAATGCCTGCCATGCCCGAGTGCTCTTCCTGGGACCCCAAGTCTGTCCATGGGGAAGATGCTGAAGAGCAGCTTGACTCCCTAGCCTGGGGTGCTGTGTATGCCCAGAGCTCCATCTCTGTCACCACCATTACCGGGCAAGCAGGGAGCCTGCCTGCCTCCTCACTGGCATGGCTGGGTCTGGGGCGTTTCTGCTTCACAGGATGGGACAAGGGAGCTCCAGTCCTTTCAGGAGAGGACAATCATCTCCCCTCTTCCCAGCAGGTGGTCATAGAGGTCCAGGCCTACGTGTAAGGGAAAACATAATCAGTTTTACTTGAAGAAGTTCAAATAAAGCTGACAAGACTTCAGCTTCTTGAAATTACCCACTAGCATGCCGTGTGGCTATAAAACAAACTGACTACCATCAGTTTTTACTACACCGTATATAGTGCATGCATAATGAAAACACAATCTACTGCCCTAGCCCACAGGAGGGGACAATTTGTTTCCGAGATGAAGTTCACTCACTAATAATGGCTGGCAGCAACTGCTGCTGCTGTCATAATGATAGCGCTTTATTATGTTTATATCTCTATTCCCTGCAACAATCTAGGTGCCTTGCCGTGAACTAATGCTGCCATCCAATAAAACATTAAAAAAGGCATTAAGTACAGCACTGTGCCAAAAGCTACTGCAGATACAAACATTAAGTGTCTAAATGACCCTGTTTAAGAATCTGGAGCGTACTAAGGAAAAATGTTTTTCTTGCTTACATCATCATGTCCACCATACATTTCTCACTGAAAGTCTAGGTTGATGAGGTCAGGAGCAGGTCCCCAAAATGCAAAGACAAACTTTAAATCTTCATGCCAGTACAAATGGCTAGAGGCTGCTCTAGTCCCAAGTGCTGCCATGGATCACGTGTAGCGCTCCAAGGCCCCTATGTGCAGTAGAAAGGTACAAGCCTTTCCACTGCTGTGCTGTACTCCCAGACCAGATGAAGAAGTAGCTTTTTAAAACTGCTGCTGCAAACTAGCATTTGGATCTATGCACTCTTAAAATGTACAACTGAAAGAACAGAGATATGAGGGTAACTTAATTTTTCCTTTACAATCCCCTGGGACATACAAGGAGCCCCTCTGCTGAGAACATTGGTGAAGGAGGGAGATGTTCCTTTAAAGAAAGAGCAGGTGCATCTGTGAAGCAGACCGCAGAGCTGACTTTCCACTGCCCATCCTCTGAGCTAGGATACTCCTGGTCCAGGCACTGTGTAGCCAAATTGGAGCAGAACTGAGCCCAGCACTATATGGTGCACTGTTAGGCCATAACACACGGGCATTTTTTACTGATCTGCATCTTTTGCACACTGTTTCACGTTTACTTATTGGTCACTACATAACAAGCTTTTGAGGAGAGTTCTTAGCCCACATACCCCAAGAGACAGCTATTGAGAGTGCTGCACAAAGAGATTGTACAACTCAGTCTGACCCTGACACCCCCACAGCAGCCCCCAGTTATGGGTCAGGCTCGCCCTGCACAGAGGGCTGCCCAGCGTTCAAAGTGATTTGCCCATACTCAGGTTGAACCTCCACGACTCAGTCAGACCTAAGAGTCAGGAATGGCTTGCCTGTGATTCTCAAGGCACATGTGGCTTGAAAGGCAAGGGCTGTGCTATAGCAGTTTCACACAATTAAGAGCATGGCTGTGCTGGATAATACCTGCTGCCATTTGTCACATGGCTGAAGCCAGCAAAGCCAGTCTGGTCTTAAGCTGACAGTCTAGTGTCATTCTAAAGCAAAGCAGTAGGACTATTGCAATCACCTGCCATGGCCTTCCTGGGATATGTGAAAATGGAATAATACTGTTCCCCCGACAAAAAAAAATCGTGGTGTGCTGATCTTAATCTGGGGGTTACTGACCAGGAACTTCACTGACTGCCTGAGCATGAAGCACTGAATCCTTTCAGCCTCTGAAAATCCTGTTGTTTTCCCATTCAGTCTTAGCCCAAGCTAAGTGCAGCTTCTCATAAAGTCAGCTGCTGATAAAATAGCTCTTCAAAAAGTTGCTATAACTCTGTGCAGGAGATCAAGCAGTGAAAAGCTGGGACACAGGAAGCACCTTCTCACCTATAATCTTGGGTCACTGCAGTTCTGATTCTCTCTAAGCCCAGGGCAGAGATATGGACTTCAAATATAAGTAACAGCACAGACAAACTGGACCGAAAGTGGTATTTTTTTGTGGTTTTTATTTTATTTCCTAGTTCTAGTCCTCCCTGTAGATTAACCACCATACAGATTAGTTAAAATAAGTAAATAAAAACAATAGCAGCTGACAAAACAGAGCCACTGTCAATCCTAGCTGCATAGCCAGAGCCTCAGCTACTTCCCTTAGCTGGGGCCAGAGTATTCAGCCAGAACCAAATGCTGCAATGTCAGCACTCTTCCTGTTTTTCCCCAAACAAATATTGAAACTGAATATTCAAACCCCCTAGTGTGGCTGAAGGGATATATTATTTTCACAGATTAATAATTACCATTTTCTTTCTGCACTGATACATTATTATAAGCTTTAGAAACACACACAAGGGCGAGAATTTCCCCAAGGTTATATTAAATATAAAATCCATTCATTGTAACAGAAAACTCTTTTTATTACAGACTGCACTTGGCAACAGCTTGCAGTTGTGTTCATGTTAGGGTATCATCTCTAGAGAAGAACAGTGAGTTTCTTTAGAGGATGTGTTAGAATGACAGCACACCAAAGCTAGTAATTTGCAGGAAGAAAAAAAAACCAAACCAAAAATAAAAATGCAAAACCCATCACTATCTACTCAGAAACATCTATTAAAAGTCCTGAGGTGTAGTTATTTTAAGAACATGAAAATTATTTCCACGCTATTGGTAACAACGCTCCGACTCTTTGACATGTCCCTGTCTCCAGGGAGCTCCTGCCCTCTCTGGAGGGCTGTCAGAAAGACAACTTCAGAGCTAAAAGCTCCTGTGTTGCATATGCACTGAGAGAACACCAGCCACGGAGTACCTGGCAAATATTTTCTATAAGAAACAGAGTGAATACTTTGGATTAGTTCAAAACACATTTATCTCAAATTTCTGAAAATGATACTGCATATACTAGCATTGTTTTAAGAAAGAGATGCATCTCGGCTGCTCACATTTTTTATTATTATTATTATTATTATTTATAATTAGTGTGTAAATGTCTGACAGACTATTTCATTGCTTGGCTGTGGAGACTGTTGATTTAAGTTACCAAGCTGCTTTTTTAGGAACTAGATTTAGCACAAGCAAAGGGAGGAAAATTCTCAGGTGTCCTTGCTAGAACAGGGTAATTCCAAAGGAACAGTGTCAATAAACTGAAATAAACAAATCCCTATGGTTTAAATCCCCTGGTCTAATCTCAATTAGAACCTATAGATAGCTCTTGCTATTAAAGAATATTTCTCTCAGGAGGGTGAGATGAGCTGGCCAAGAACGCAGATCATTACAGGAAATCAAGCAGGAGCGCAGGAAGAACTGGGAAGAATTCCCATGCCCAAACCAACAGATCTGCAAAAGCAAACTCTGTATTCCCAAGTTCAGGCAACAGTGCTATAGTAGACATTTGGCCACATTTAAGGTTTTCTGGGACCATCAACATTTTTGCACTGGTTAACTGAACTACTTCAGCAAGGAGTGCTGCAACAGGGCTAAGTAAGATGAGCTGCAAGCTCCTGCTGTGCAGCTCCAGCACCCAAGGACTTTCCCCCAGGTAGTGTGGGCTCAGGGAGTTGAGCAGGTAGCCACAGCTCCTGCACAGCCATCCTGCTTGGCTCATTACATTTCACAATTCTCCCTGTACAAATATATGGAAAAGTCAGCACTATGCAAGTAAGCCAATTGTAAACAATACTTAGAGTTGCTTGGAAAGAAAAGCAAACCTTTGGAGTGTTTTTGGCCCAGTTTCTTAAGGAAACACTCTTTATACAATTGCACTGTCTCATCCCAGATCTCTTGCCTCAGTCAGCCAGTTTTAACTATATTTGATAGAGAAGTGATCCCCAAACAATAATCACCCTCCAAAATCAAGAAAACAGACAAGTAGGCAGAGATGAGGTGCTACATTAACGTCTCCTGTATTTGGGAGAATTACAGCCAGAACTACTGGGAACAGGAAGTTTTTCAGGGGAAACTTTGATTGAAAAATATCAGACAGGAGTGCTAAAACCTTGCCTCTGATGGAAATTGCCTGTCCAGGACTAACACAATACCAAGTCTCCCTGTAGGCTCCTTTGAGCTTAGCAAACCTGGAGCAGAGCTAAAAGGATCAGATCCTCTTGTGGAAAACCTCATCGGAGCTTAGCTAGCTGCAGTTAGATGCCGTCTGCCCATGCTGTTGCTTGGAGCTTGCCACCTTCTTGGCAATAACTGGTATGTTGTCCCTACCTTGAGTCCTAGCACACCATAAAATCCTTCACTCCTTGTCCTGGTTTCATCTGAGACAGAGTTAATTTTCTTTCTAATAGAATAGAATAGAATCATTCTATTGAAACAGACGGGCAAGGTTTGGTTGTTGTCACAAATCAGAAGATGCTCACAATAGAGAAAGGTATGAACAGTCCAGTCATGTGAAAGACTTAACTTTCAAGTTAAGCAGGAGAGGCAAAACTAGATGAAACCAGGATGTGTCTGCCACTCCAGGAGCTATTCACCTAGTTTCACACTGTGATAGGGTCTATGGGGGAATCAAACCATACCAAGCTTAGCAGGCAGAAACTCCAGCTGTACAGAGTCACCAGAAGTGAATGTCAAGTTTTAAAATTATATTAGTTCCTGCTCAAAGGGTCTCTGCTCTTTCCATGATACAGTGATGATGTAAAGCACAAATGAATGACTATGCAATGGGACTGATCAAATCAGTGGTTAAAAGCGTTACAGCATTGGCCTTCACAACAGAAGACCTCGACTATTGGCTTAATATTGGCATTTCAGCAGCAGCACAGCAGTGCTTGCAGAATCCAGCTGTAGGAAGGAGGCCAAAAATCCTGAGCTGTGGAGAGAAGCAATGATTGTCTGGACCTTGGGGTGCTGCAGGACTGAATTGCTCCTTAGTGAAAACTGCAGATGGCACCCAAAAGCTATGCACTGTGCTCCAGCCAAAGACATGCTCTCTGCAGCCTGATTCTGCAGGCTGTGGACCTTTGCAAGGGCCACTTCTGTCAGCCCTATGTTGCTTTTCTACCCTATTCTGGCAGCATTTAAATGTCGTGCTAGATAAAGGGTCACCATCCAGACATCAGCTGTTACGTGCTTTTTCTGTTTACAACACTGCTGTTCATGTTTTCCTGATAGGGTATTTAAAACGAGGGAGTGAAAAAAAAAAAAACCAGTCTGAATTGAAACAAACTTCTACACAGAATGTGAAGAAACCACACAGCAGAGCAGATATCTACCCTGCACAGCTTCTGTGTGCTGGAGGAAACAGTCTTCAGATATTTACCGTAAAGAATATGCTAACAGGGAGCTCACTAGTACTTTTGCCCACCATATCCTGAAAATAGATGTCACTTATTTCTCCATATTATAAAAAGGGATAACATGTTTACTTTAGGAACACACAGATTCCAGATTTACCGGTTTGTAGACTCTTGCATTCGTCTCAGTTGCAGATAACAGCAAATTCATGTCCCAAAGACACTACAATTGAAGTGAAATTACAGCAGTAATAACTTGGTCAGCTACATCACACCCAAGAAAACTTTTTCCTGTAACTATTACCTTCACCACAGAAATATAACTTCAGTTTCCCAAAACTACTCACATTTAAGTCAAATTCAATACAAGCTTCCAGCTGAAATAGCCCCATCGGCCATTAGGACCAACCTGAGGAGACGCATCAAGAAGCTGGTGGTGCTTCGCCCTGTACTCAGCTCTACTTTGCACAAATAACTGCATTCACGGCACCAACCTGGGAAAAGGGATACCTGGGTCCCAGGCCCTGTTCTGACAAAGACTCACTTCATCATACAAAAGTACCTTTAATAACTAAGGACATACAGAGAACACGGCCTCCCATCTCTGTCTGGCAAACTTCAGCTCTTGGCTTTTCTAAAAGGTAAGAAAGGAGGGTTCAGGCACTCAGAAGTGTATCTCATTGCACTTGTATCTCTCCACCTTAAATGTATGCTGTCAAGCCCCTGCAACATTTGGTAACCTCCCTTTCCAAATGTTTTAGTTTATTTCTGTCATTTACTCTATATATGCCCACAGTAAAACTCTTCATTCTGGAAAGGGAGATTTCCTTTCAAAAGAAGAAAAATTTTCCAGCATTATATTTGGCAAGTAAAATGCAAAATTTACATGTTTATTCCAGTCTAAAATGATTCCCCACTTGCCAACCCGGAGTACAGCTGTGAAAGTGAAAAGGCTTTCCGCAGCCCTAATCATGACATCTCCATAATCATGGTGGAGTCGGAACCAAAACCAAAAGTGCATCCCAGGATTAATGCAGCGAGGAACAATCACAGGAGTTATTTTGATTACTTAAGCCCTGGTTCTCCACAAGAGCTCATTAATCCACAAGCTCCAATGCGTTATCTTTTTCTGTCATTCAGGGTCACTCATGTGTTTGTCAAAAGTTATTAATAAGATACAAGGAGGTTGGAAATTTGGCCTAAGCACCCTTCAGCAATGCTCAGGATAGACACTTCAGTTAGAAAAGACAGCAAATTGAGCAGCAAAAGCTTGAATTTCCCGTGTATTTTTTCCTTGAGAGCCATTAATCTTATAAAACATGTTTTCTCTTGAGCTGGAAAACTACGCACTTCAAACACTTGTTTCAGGAATTAAAAGGCAATAGAAGCCACAAGACCATGATCTGTTCCTATTTTGCTCTTGGTAAAGGTGCAGCATGTAACTTGGAAGCACGTTCAGAGTGATACTGCCTGGCTGTCAGCATGGACAAAACCACAGAACATCATGCCCGTCCACAGCAGGCAGCAGGGAATCCCACACAGATGTTTCCTCAGGTTTTTCCCCTCTTCCCAAGGACTCACAAAATCTCACATGCGTTTTCAAGCCATGGGTAATATCCTTGGGTGATCTACATAGAGATGATATCGGCACTGCAGCTAACCCATGCCCAACTCATTTAATTTTACCTTGGCAATGCAAGAACACAGGCAGTCCTCGCTGGATGCAGATGGCACATGAATTCCCTGTGCCAGACAGTACTCTGAAACCCACACTTAATCCCAATTCCCACAGTCCCTGGAAAACACTAAGAGAAAACTAAGCACAGCAACTTTCCAGTGTTTAAAGAGCAGGACTGCTCATCTGGCATTCCTTCTGTCCATGTTGCCAAGTTGTTTTCATACATCCAAAAGGAGCCTTTTGCACCAGCCAGTGCAAGAAGCAACAGGATGAGCAAAGCAGTGAGCAACATCTTACTTCTACAACCCTAAGGCTTTTCAAGCACCTGTGTGCAGATGAAGGTGTTACTTGGTGACAGGCAAAAGGACACAGCAAGCAAAACTTCTCATTGCTGTTATTTCTCGGACATAATATTCAGACATATTTAATTCTGAAGGTCAGATCAGAAACAACCACAAATCCAGACTCCTGTGGAAGAAGTACTACATCTTACCCCGTGACTTTCAGAGTGCTGAGTTCATCGCTGATTCTTACCAAGAACAGATAAATAAATATATTAGTGTAAACACAAACAAGAAAAAGCCCCCTCTGTCCTATACAATGAATATACTTTCTGATGGGCGTGGGTAGGCCTAATTTGATCCAAAATCAGATAAAACCTTGGATCTAGAAAAAACAAAAACATTCTAAATGAAGACAATCCAGTATTTCATTTCACAAACAGGCTAGAAAAACTTTGGGCACAGCGCAACGTCTCCCACTGCTCTCATAGCAACAGTCAATAGGAATGACAAGAGGGATCTGATTTCTGGTAGTGGCCCAAGGAATGATGAGGGGATTAGATAATGCATTACTAAAGACACAGATAGGGGGAACTGTGGCAACTACAAAGTCTCCCTCAGGGAGACTTGTTGCTGCAGAACTAGTGTCTGAACAGCAAACACAAGGCATCACTTGATGGCTTTGTCCCTACCAGTCTCACCCACATGGGCCTCCTCCAGTTACTGTGCCTTGTCTGTTAGAAGATGGGAGTTGCCAGTATCATATTTGGGATGCAACCTAGTTTTGTCTTGTGGGCATTAATGAAACTTTAAAGAAAGTAATAGTGATGAAAAGATATAAAGTTGTGTGTGACCTGAAAGAGCAGAGCAAAGCTAATTGATCCCTCACTGCTCTCAGTACCTAAAAGTTATTTTAATGGCTTTCCACAAGACAGTATTTCAGCAAGCTGTACAGATAGATAAATGTTATCCTAAGTCTTATCACCAAAGGCCAAATCAACCCTGGAACAGAATTTCTTCAGGTTATGAGAATCAGTTTTAAGAAAAATTACTGTTTTCACCTTCTACTTCCCCTGATTTTCAGGGCAGCAGCGTCCAACCCACCAGACTTAACAAGTTTTGCTAGTCTGGAAAAAAAATGAAAGCAGCAACGGCCATTTGGAAGAGCATAAAGCACATAGAAAGTGCTAGGATCTGCAGAACTACTTCTATATAGCATCTGGCTCCCTTTGCAAAGTTTGACACTAAGTCTGCAGTTGGATAATATTTCAGTTTATTGCTTTGTGCAAAGCCTCACATGAAGCTCTTTGGAAAAGGCAACTATTAATTAGTCCTAATGAGGATACAATTTGCTTTCAGCAGGCTTACTTTATTGAAAACAGCGGAAACAATTGAGCCGAACAACAAAACAAGCTGCAATTAGAAGCTGAATGTCCACTGGCCCTAGAGCAATGTGCACAGCTGATGGGTAATGACAAATTAATCTACATCTCCCATACTAATTTTTGACTGTAATGTAGAGCGCGGGAGAGGTATGGTATGTATCTTATCAGGCTTGAACTTCTCAGCTGAAAGTTGATAGGGGGGAAAAAACTCAGCTATTTTTATTGCTTGACAACTCTTTATTAGGAGCCAAAACACTGCAGCAGCAGATCTGGGAGGGAATCAAAAGATGGTTACCTCTGACACTCTGAGAAGTCAAAAGCATTTCTAAATGCTGAACTCAGTGCTACTTGTGGAAGGGTAGTAGATTAGATCAACCGCTATTATACACACAAACACAATTTCCTGAACTGTTGAAGACAACCGTATCAGAAAGAAGGAAGGAAGGGGCAGAAGGGAATGCTTTAGATGGTTGGTGATGATTAGTAAGCCAAAAAGGCCCCACAGAATACAAGGCCTCTGCAACAACAACAAACTGACAGTATAATTTTTCCACGTCTGGTGTCCAGGCTTATTTTCAGTTAGCATTCTCCTTTCCTTGCCACTACAGAAAGTGGCATCAGACTAGAATGGCCTGTGGGGAGCAGTGATATATGTGATCCTCAGGAGTGAGCAGGCAACTTTACACTCCATTTTCCTGGGACTCAAACCCAGGAAAGTGAAGAGACATCAACTCTTTTCTCCCGTCAGCACATTAAACACATGTTCTTCTGAGCTCAGATTTAAATCCGATTAACAGTTTGCCATTTCCCTTTCCCCCTCACTTTCTTCAGTCTTTCACTGTCTGCCCTTCTTTCTCCTAAACATTTGCCTGTCTGCAATCTTTTCACATATTTTGATGCTTGTGGGTGCATGCACATATTTGTGTGCAAAAAACCAAGACAAGATCTGCTTTACTTCCAAGGAATCAGTCAGTTCGTACTCCACATATATACTACTGATTGTTACCCTCACTAATTTCCTCTAAAGTATTTCCGCTTAAAGTTATCCAACATGATTTTAGAAAACATTAGACATAGCTTTAAAGTTTCATTTTACTTTTTCTATCCTTGAGTTTAATAATAATTTCCCTTCCCTCACTTCAAACATGGAAGAAGATCGTTTGTTCAAATCACTACCTCTGTAATTCCTAGGATGCTTGTAATTATGACTGAGTTTTGAAAAAAAAACCTTTGAAAGACAAAGTCATCTCTGAATTCTTATCCCCTGGAATATCTCAGAAAGATGCCTGCATAGTGATCTGGTTTACTTTCTGTGGTTTATGTACATTCTTTGACTCCCAGCTGGTCCTGCTTGCATCTGGAAAGGCAGCAGAAGAGACACTAACAGAAAAAAAGCTGGACAGCTGTCTTCACAGCTATCATCTGATGCAACGGAGTTGTACAGGAAAGCTTTACATTTTTTGAAGAAATCTGATTCCAGCCATTTCCACACATTCTTTTTTCTCTGTAATCCTTATTTTGCTCCACAGAATATGATTTCCTAGATTTCCAGTAGAAGTTAATCCATTAAACTCATACAAAAGAGGGTTTTTTCAGTATCTCTTGACCTTAGATCACAACCACACAAAGTTGAACACAACAGCAATTTATATTCTTTCCCAAATGCTTTTTATGCAGCAAGAACTATTCTAATACTCATTTGCTGAACCTTGGTTATTTGTGGTACTTTGTGTGCTGAGGGAATACTTTAAGAACTACAGTCAATCTAACTTGTACATGCAATCAATATTACGATTTTAAATAGCTCTTACTGTACCAAAGTGACCTTATGCATTCCAAAAATAGAACCAAAAGGGAACAAAAAATGTCAGGATTTAACAAAGATAAAAAGCTGTATATACAGTTGTACATATCCACTTCAGTGAATAAAAGAAATGTTACACATCAGAAAACAAGCAATACTGAAGAACGTTAAAGTGTAAATTTCCCTTGTACCAATGAACCAACCTTTTTCGGTACTCCTTTTCATCCAGGAATCTATGAAGCATGTAGTTATCAGAAGCCAAAAGAACTCAGGCTTGACCAGTCGCTCAAAGTTTGGTGACATGTGTACCCTTGAGCCAGTTCAGCCCACCAAAACCCAGCCTCCACAACCCACCCCACCCATATCACAACCTACTACTTGCCTTCTCTTAACATAGACATCCCAGAAGCCAGGCAATGAATCCTGTAGCTTACTGACTTCACTGAAAATTAACCTTGCAATAAAACAAAGATCTGGAAAGATCCCTGACTTGCAATGTGCTCATAGGATCATCGGATCCAACACAGAGGAATGACAGGAAAACACTACATCCCTCTAATTTCTAAGGGGAAGTTTGTTCCTTGTGCTCAGCTGCTTATATAGCTGGCATCAGCTTGCAGGACTGGGTGAAGAATGAACTTTGAAGATTAGATACAGAGGGTACAAAAAAGGGTTTGGATGCAGAGCTCCCAAATGACAAAGGGCCACTGTGTCGTACCAAGGACCCTTGCTTTTTGTTGTTTGAATTCTCCAAGCTCCAGCCTAAACTAAATCTATAAAGTCTTGTTTGTCTGCATTTAATGGCCCCCATTCTTTTAAGGTGTTTGGCATCGACAAATAGAATTGTTAAAAAAAATAAAATTAAATATATATATATATATATCTCTCTCTCTCCAACAAAAAAACCGGGGAGAGACTGAATAGCAAATACCACTTTTCACTTAATGCTTGAGTTAAAGAAACAACAAATCGAAAAATACTAACAACACAGGAAATTATTCCCAGTTTCACCACCAAATATGAAAGTTGGAAGGGCAAATCTTTTATTCATCCTAAATTATTAATGAAAATTCTTTCCAGTTTTCTGCAATCCATGCCTACGTAAAATTTAAATAAGGGTTGCCTGCATTGTTTTCTACAGAAACTTTTTGACTTACAATAGGTGCAGGAAGAAAAGCTAATTAGTGTAGTTAATCTGCAAACCCTACTTTCAGAATGCCTTTACCAGTTTTTATACCTTTTTCATGGTATAACATCAGTGAAATGAAGAATCCCACAGGTTTACAACTTTTGAAAACTCCAGACAGTCAAAGGAAAAGTATTAGTGCATGAAATTAAAGTACATATAGAATTGTTCCACTTGAAATATTTGAGCATGACTTATTTTATTTGTGATAATGCAGTTTCTTCACATTTGCAGTAAAATAAATATTGGTCAAAGAATGAAAAGATGAAAGCTGATGGACTAAGATAACACATTTCCCATAAACTCAAACCAAGATCCTGCTTTCAAACAGTTTCTAAAATTATTTGTTCAAGATGTAGCTACAAGTTCTTCAATGACCAGTCTCCAATTGAACTAACTGAATATTAATCACTGACAAATTTTGGACCAGGTAGTCAACTGACATCAATCGAAGTTTGTTCCAGTGAGTTCACTGCATCTGTTTAAACCAGCACAGCCCCGTCTGTCTTTCCAAACCCTAAGAACGGCAACATTTTAAATTCAGCTTTTTAATAGGCAACTACAGTCTGCACTGATGTGAATCAAGATGTGCCTATATTGAGTTACCCTACTATACTTCTGCCTTAACCTGCTGAGTGACAGATTAGCCAAAAAGAAGGGAAGAAAAAGAAAGATAAATACATCTCCTGAACAGAGAACAGCTAAGAATTCATAGTGGCCATGACTGTTCAGAGACTGGATTCAGATAGCTTGTTACCTAGTCCCAAACAGACTAACAGAGTATTCAAGGTTTATGTTCCCACCCTTCCAAACCAAATACCATTTTATTGTTGCAATTTATATTATGAATACATGTTTTTTCTCTCTTTCTTCCTCTCCTCAGAAAGCTGCCTTCTGATAATGGATATGTTACACGTTCATGTTCTTTTGTAGCAGTTTCTAGTTGACAAGAACCACGGACGGCATTGGTTACAATACTTAAAAGGTCAAAAATCTCAACATAGTACTAAATTCCTCCTCTGATCACATTTAGACTAAGCTGCTTCATCCTGTGAAAGCCAGAGCTTATGGGGGAATGCAGAAATGCAGTGCTAGATGCTCCAGAGAACTCAGAAACCTGATGGTACCCAGTCCTGGAGCTTACACATCTGAGCTGAGCAGGAGACAAGGAGTCATTTTATGGTTGCAAATGAATACATTAGTTTTAGCATATTATAATCCTTCCTTGAATCTGGCACTAAATCAGAGCTTGCTGTGGGATACTCAGCTTCATTGGGTGTTTCCAGACCAGGTACTGAGGCAGCTACCAGAGTAGCTATCGTTATTAACAAAGTATCATTGCAAGAAAGTTTTACTTGTGTCAAATAAATTACTTAACCAGACATCTACCTTCATTTTGCAATTTGTTTCAAACAGATGCATACTGAAAAGCATACAGTATCTCTCCATAAGCTTATAGTATCTCTCCTATTTTTTCAACCAAGAAAGTATTAGTTTCCCTACATGGTTTTCCTGTGCTACAGTACAAGCTGTTTGAAGTGATGCTCTGAAGCAAAAGAAGTCAGACATCAGGTCCGAGCTCAATATGCAGACCTGTTGTTGGGAAGTAAATCTAAGGCTCCTGTAACAGTTTCAGGCACAAGAAAAGACCCAGTGTATTCACAGGTAGTCCAAGTCAGTCAATTGCACAATGCAGTGCTACCTCATCCTACAACGTTGTAACACAGCATTGGGAGCTTTAATAAAGGTTCAGTGGCTAATTCAATTGCACACTTGCCTGAATGCAGTTTCTTAGGCATTGCCCTGGTTTACATGACAGCTGTAGTTGTCTACGCTGCCAGGTACACGTTTATATGAATCTTTCATGCAGTAGCCACAAACTTGTATTTCAAAGCAGGAGTATTTCAAATGCCTAGCCTCACTGCATTAATTTTATGAGTTTCTACACATTAGCTTAATTCTGAAAATATTTGAGACAGAATGCTTTAAAAGTACAGTAATATAAATATATAGAACACATTGAAGAATTTATCTCTAACAGTTTAATGATATTGAATCATTATATCATTACTAAATATTCAGGAAAGAAAATGCTTGAATAACACACATGTGAGATCTCACTCTGGAGTGGTACCATCAACATAAAATGTCATCTATAGTTATCAATATTAATGAAAATTAGCAATGATTAGTCAAGGACATCCATTAAAAGGTTAAAAGTGGTTTTGGATGAATACATTACAGTCCAAACTATTCCTCCTGGGAAAAAAAAACCCTACAAAATTGTTACAGTACTTGTTTCACATACCAAAGTACCAAAGTCAATTTAACCTGGGGAAAAAAAAAAAAAAAAGAAAAAAGAAAAAAAAAGGAAACAAAGAATGTGTCAATTGAATTTTTCATGAGTTACACAGCCTTCAACAACAAGTTCTTTACAAAACTCAGTATCCAACCCAGGGTAAAACTTAAATCATCATTTGAAGGCAATAAATGGCTGCTGAGAGCACAGAATAATGCTTTGTAAGTTCAAGCTCAGCCTCTTACATTGAGGCACAGTACAGACCTGGACCAGGCAGCCAACACCTCACTGTAATTCATCCTTCCTATCCTGCCTCAGCTGAAACATATCTTTTGTAATCAAATGACATATCAAAAAAAAGGTTCAGAGAAGCTGCTACCCCACTTCAGCAGGTGAGAAAGCATCCTACATGTAAACTATATTACAGCACCAGGGAGCAACCTGGCTGTAACCCCCCACTGCTGTCACAGACTTCTAGCCTTATATCGACAAGCTTCTCACTATTGCACAGCACATAGTACCAATGAACTACGTACGTGCACTGATGCAATGGACTCCTCAGAGTAGATAAGGCTCTTGATAAGGGCTGTGAGAAATAAGCATGCTGGTAACACTCTGTATACCTTGTAGGGTCCTTAACACAATGCAAGAGTCATCATTCAACTGAGCTCTTGAACAAAACTGTTCCAGTCAAGAAGTGTTTCCTCGCAGCAAACAGCACTGCAAATTCAACGTGTTTGTCCCTGGTGGAACAGCCTGGGCCTCACTTTTTGTTAGAGCCACACCCCATCGCTTTTGCCTTTCCTTTCCACAGGATCATAGAATGGTTTGCATCAGTAGAATCATAGAATGGTTCCACAGCAACATTGGCCAAGTTTTGGAAATACAGTATACTCGAATTGTCTGTTTACTGCTTACATGGGGATTGGGGTGGGCAAGGAAAACAAAGGAAAAGGCCCTGCTGTCCTTAGAATAAATGACACAAAACAAATGTCAGAGGAATCACTCCAGAGTGAATTTTGATTTCTAAGAGAAGTTCACCTTGAAAGCTAAATCCTGGTTTGCTTGATGAAGTCTTAGGCCCAGGAGCAAGGGACCTGTTCCACCAGATCGCCCTGGCTGTGTCTCCACATACACGGCTGTACCACGAGCATGCCGTTGGCTGTGAACCTCTCCCAAAGTGGAGTTACCTTGTACCTAGATGACATCAGCTGTATCAGTGCATGCTGCTTTTGTTGCAGCCTTTTAAGAATAATAGAAGAGAGCATGGATTTGGATGAGCATCATCTAAATTACAATCTGAACAGGCCTGCTGGCATGTTGCAACCATGTGTTTTATGGCTGCTCGTTTCCTTTCTTATAATTGCTATTCAGACAGATAAAATTTACTCACTTATTAATTAAAGGATTCCTGTTGCTGCTTCCCCATGAACAGGCTTATTCTCTCATGTACCTACAGAGACCTCGAATAAATAAGCTTTGTAGAAGTACCTAAAAGAGGAAGAAAATTTGTATTTCCCAACTTGATACACAAGGTACCAGCAGACTCACTGAGCTCACATAGCATATCGCCTCTCTGTTCAAAAAGAAAACATAAATTAAAAAAAATCAGGGTGGCAGAAGGACTTCAGGCACAAAGCCCTCCAATTAGAAGGACTCGAATTCAGCTCCTCCCCAACCCTTACTGGTCTCCTTGCGTCCTTAGTCACCCATAAGTAAAAATGGGCTTAGCAAAGTTATCTCCTTGGTAAAGTGCTCAGAAATAACCAGTTGCACCATCTGATGAGAGCTGATATTGAAAATCACTTTCCATCATTAGATGGAGATAGAAATGTATTTAGACAGACCACCATAACTGAAGTTAATGGAGCTTTTTACACTATTTTTTCCCTGTATCCTCCCTTCTTCTAAAAGACTTAAGTTTAAAGATCCCTGCATTCAGGATGGGACTTTAGCCAAGCCAAACCAGGCAGTTGCAGAAGAGGTGCCTGTTAGCAAGCTGCAGATGACAGGGACTGTGCTGCAGCAGCACTCCTGAGGCGGGTGTTTCCTCCTGTGCCCTCTTCTCCTGTACCAGTCATAGCAGGTATGGACAGGACACCAGTGTAACCTTCCAGAAATGCAGGGAGAACTCAGACTTCGCTGTTCCTCTTCCCTCACAGGCAATCCACCCACAGGATGACCTGTTACAACCATCTCTTCCCTTATAGCTTTTGTTAAAAACAATACAAAACCCCAAGCCCGAAAAAACAGAACACTCCCCCACTAAGGAAACAAACAAAAAAAAAGGTCAAGTATTTTTTGATAAAAGAGTAGCTGTTATGAAGCAGAGCACACTATATTCTGAGTTGCTGGACCAGACAGGCAAGTTCTATTTGTGTTCCCCTGCCTGGCTCTGCCAGCGCATCAGAGCCCTCGCTCACAGTTTCCCCAGCAGTCAGAGCCATTCCATAACCAGCAGCACTTCCTTCAGCTTGGTTTGTGGTGAGGTACAAGTTCCAATGAAAAATGCCACTCCCGAGCAAGTTAACGTGTAGAAAAGGGGTTAACAAAATAGTCAGTCTCCCTTTCCTGAGCATACAGAAGGAAGCAAACATCTTGTGGAGAAAGGTTTTATTGGACTATCCAATACTGTCGTGAGAAAAAGCACCTGCATATGTTCTCATCTTGACACGAGCCCTTTTTCAGGTGCCATGCAGGGACCCAGTCTTGGGGCGTTTGCTGCCATGCACTGAATATGCATCGAACATAGCAGAATAGAGAGATGGAAATGAAAGGTCCATGCCCAAACGGCTGTGCATGCAGTGCAAAGAGATTGACTGGAGCAACCTTTACTCTGTATTAGCCTCCACAATGACAACAAGGAGACTGAGGGAGGAAGGCAGGACCTCAGTAAAAGTTGTGCTTAATTCCTCAAGGGCTCTGGAGTCACTAAAGCCCATGGAACTGCGTCTCTTCCACTAATTGTACTAGCTGGTACACCTGCTGTGCTATGTTTGCATCTTCTGCTACAAACAAATCCAGTTATATAGGCCAGTACAAATCTAATTCATAAAAATAGGCTACAAAGCTTAAAAATGAAACTAAATACACTGAAGTGATCCCTTTTTGATGTTTCTGCTCAGAGGCATTGATCTGCTTGCTTTTAATTCAGGTATAGTGCTGCATGCAAAGGCATAGGATTTGATGACATTTTAAAAGAAAAATATTTAGAATGCAGAACAAAGATGATCTTTACATGCCTTAGGTATGAGCAGGCGAAGAAATGTAGACAAGCAATGATAACATTTGCAAACAGTGTCTTACAGTACTGACTTAAAACAGTAGCTGAGCAATAGCTTGGCTTATTTCTGTAAACCAAAAAAAAAAATAGCAGCTATCCCTTTCAAATACCATTTGAGATTTACTTCTTTAAGTTACTACTCAAATTTTTAATACATGTTAAAGTCCAGTATCTGAAAAGCAGAAGAGCACATGGAAGTTTCTCACTGCCTTGAGTGTCTGGTGAAGTGTCAGTCACATTTCAGGGGGTAAATACATCCTCATAAAGCAAATTTGCAGCATCCTCCAGACTGCATGCTCTTCTATGCATAATTCTCAACACTTGCAACATTCGCACCTTCAGATACATTCACTGTTCATCAACTACTTGGTTTAACATCAAGCACAAAGCTAATTTGAAGAATTCAAAGCAAAATTTCAAGAGGAGCTTTGAGTCCAGGCAACATACTCTCAGGATGGGCAAATAAGCCACAACTGGAGACAAAAATTGCTTCTGTTTTAAAACTTAACTCATGGTTATTTGCACTTTCCTGCATCCAAGCAACATCACTTACTAGTTTCTTAAAATTTCCCTTCTGTTCAAATTTAATTTGACTTTTCAGTTGGCTTCATAACATCATATCAAGATGTCATCTGAAGTGCTTGAGATAAGAAAATGCTCAATGCCACACAAACATTAAGTCAGTCACAGTTACACTTCCATTCACGCCCTCCACTTTTATTTAAAATCTCTCTATTCGTTCGACCATCAATTACTCTGTGCATATTTGAGCAGAGACAAAGTGTTTTAAAGTATCTGAACACAAAGACTTAAACTAATTTAGCCTACGCTATACTACCATACTGATGTAATATTAAAATTTAAATACTTGTCTTCAGACAATGGAGATACTGTTTTAAAAGCAGCTGAAAAAAGTAATGGTACACACTAATAAGATGAAAATTAAGTTTTAATGGAGTAAATATTTATGAGACTTGCTGCTCATCAATTACATACGTCAGAGCTTCAGAGCAACATGGCTCAATGGAGGTTTGTCCTTGCAAACTGACAACATGGCTTCAGATGAGGAAGAAGCACGTTCTCAAACAACAACAAAAAAATCATCACATGTTGCTAGTTCTTTTCCTTAGTGTGAGGCTGATCAGCAGAATACAAGCTGAATGCTTGAGTAAATTTTTATCTTCAGCACTTCATTTTAGAAGCCGAATTAATCTATTTATTTTACATTTGGCTTTTGATTTCCTTGCACCAATATAAAATGCAATTTTAAATTAAAAATTCATACAAAAAAGTAATCACTATAAAAACTGTATTAAGCATTAAAGCATTAATTCAAGACATTAGTCACTCAGCAAGAGAAGAGTAGATGGTACATCTTCTCCTTTTCATTTCTCTTAAATTGGCAAAGAACCCAAAGCACAAGACGGAAAGCCAGCCAATTTGTTGAAATTAAAATGGAGTACATTGAGAAAAATCCCTTACTTCTGAAGCCCTGTCAATTTTAAGCCAATCCCACCAAGGACAGACACCCTAATCTACTCTGCATAGCCACACATTCACCCTTCCTGCTGTGCCTTACACCAGGCTCCCCAAATCCTGGGGTGGTCCCAGGCAGCAGAGCTGGGCATCACTCCAAACAACAGCAACACAACGGCAGCCTCTGCTGCAGGGTCCCCTGGGTACAAATAGGCTCAGATAAGAAACTCTTTGCATTCAGTTTTCTACTGAGTAGATGGATTATTTTTTTCTCCTTTATAACCAGTGTTTTATTAATTCATTTTATGTGGGTTTGCATCAGCCTACATCTGTGCGTTTCTCATTAAATAAGGCAGGCCAGCTGAAGCAGGTGCAGGATGGTGAGACGGTTTGCTGTTCAAACTCATCCCCAGCTTTTGATGGCATTGTAAGCATTTGTTCCAACCTGTAATAAAGTTTCTGACCTGCAGAGGAAGACCTGTAACTTGAGTTCATTCACTCTTAGTGCCTGTATATCTTCACAGTGGAATTTCAAGATATTTCACAAATAGGAATTTCCTAAAGGAAAAGCAGTGGGGTTGTTTGCTAGATGAGCTAAGGACAAAACTGATATGAGACAGACACTGGAGTTAGTTTGTCCTTAATCTCCTAACAGATAAAAACAGGCGCAACTTGTGATCCCAGAGCAACACTGTGTGCTGAAGACTCTCTTTGATCCAAGCACATAAAGCCCAGTGGAAGCTGGAATAAAATGCCTTTTCCTTTCTATGGAGAGGAACCCTGCTACCAGAAAGCCTGGCTTTGGGGCAGAAGGACTAGATTACTATTTGACAAGGTCTGAAGAAAAAGTACATTGTTGTTAGACTTTGAGATTATGCATACTGCACATATTCTGCAATTAAAAATAAATAAAGTGCTTTTGACATCTTACTTTTTGCAAGTGTTCCAGTTAGCTTACCTGGATAATTTTGACAGTAATGCCATGTGGCCTCAATGTAGAAACAGAGAGGATAATGCAAGTGTGTTGGACAGACATCAGTACAGTGGTGGAGACAGTTTATTGTTCCAGCCCTGTGTTAGGCTTTCAGTATCTAAGCAGGGGAACTGCTTACACCTTGCCACCTAATGACTTCTTTCATTTCCAGAAAACTGGGAAGAAAGGAAAAAAAAAAAAGCAAAACCAACCAAACCACACACCGTAACAACCCACAACAAAACCAAATGCATTCATGACTTGCCTCTTCCAAACAATGGGTGGAGAAGGAATTCTGTGTTCATCACCTGCCAGGACACTCCCAGCTGAAAAACACCATTTGTGTTTGGCTGGTGCTCTTGCACTGTTGACTACACAGTCAGAGCTGTGGTGACAGTTACCTACATTCCTACTAACAAATGTACATCAATCTCTGGCCTCATCAGGTGGAAGAATAGAGATCCCAACTCAGGGTACTCGCTGTTCCATGCTATGCTATGCTTTTAATCTGGAATAGCACTGCAACATTGAAACTGCACAGAAATTCTACTAAAGACAAGAAGTTTTAGTTAAAGGGAATAGATAAATAAATAGATACAGTTAGATAGATAGTTAGATAAACTGTATCAAGAATTTTCTTATCTGGTTGCTTTTAGGGAAGAGGTCTGATATTCAAACTTTCTTTTTCTACAATAGAGAAAGGCATGCATAGAAATTAAAACCAGATTATAAGAAGGAAAAGCTTTCCATAAGAATACAGCAAGTTATACCGTCTTAAAAAAATAAAATATGAAAACCTTCAGAGATAAGTTATACCATCTTAAAAAAATAAAATATGAAAACCTTCAGAGATAACAACAGCGTTGTTTTCATTCTTTCATTACTTTTGAAGGTAGATGTATACTAAATTTATGTTTGTTATTTCATAAGCTCCATTTTTAATAACTGCACATACTTTAGTATTTCTCAAGATGGCAAGTTTTGCAACATATACAAAATTTGAAATTGATCCTGCTAAAAGTACTTGAATAAGAAAATAAATCTGTATCAAACATACTTGGAAAAAAGTAATAAATAAAACAATTTTCTACTATCTTTGTGAAGGACGTCCTTGCTTGAAGGAGTCTTGGGAAACTCTCAAGCAAGCTTGTAATCCTCTCAATATTATCTCTTCTGAGTGCATGTGGCAGACACACACATCCTTCACCAATTCTACTTGCAGAGACACAAACACCAGCACTGCCACGTTAGCTGTGATTTTATTTCCTGACTAAAAAGCCGTGTCACTCCACAGAGCTAAACAGTCTGGGCCCAGTGCCTCACTGAGGCAGCTGCACTGTTTTGGTTGTAATGCAAAGCAAACTCTAGCTAGGACAGATTTTTTTTATTATTTTTTTTTTCTTTGCAGGTGCTCTACTACATTACATACCACATCTTGAGCCAGTAGCAACACCTCCTAGCCTGTGGGCAGTACATTGCCATTTTGTATTCTACAACCAAATTAAAAAAATTAAGGTGCGGTTAAGCAAAATCTAATGCTGCTCACAGCATACTGCTGGTTGTATAAAGTGGAAGACTGTAGATCATGTGAAAATCATTAAGCACTACTAGTTCCTTAACAACAGAGGACCATATCCTACATAGCACAGGAATAACGTTGCTGCCGTGAAATAGGATCAGTTGTGTTCAACTTCAAAACAAATGTGATGGAGCCCACACTGTGAAGCAAAAACTCTGCTCTGCACGAGCGTGGGTCACCACATACATGAATCCACTCCCCTTCTGTGCAACTGGACTCCTTCCTGTCATGCTTGAACTCTTATCCCTATTGATATTTTATGGTTTTTCTTGCTTTCTAACAACTCATTTGCTGACTTTTCATTTGCTTTAAAATGACAGCAGAAGAAAACTAGGCATGTTTTCACAGACAGACTTAGAAATACTGCCATACACTTCACTGCAAAAAGATCTATTTTTGCTTCCTTTGATCCTCAATAGATAAACTATTCTTAGAAATAAAGTGCCAATGTAATTAGATAGGCTAATTTTAGAAATGCTGGCTAGCTGGCTATTTTCTTGAGAAATTTTTCTCAAGTAACACAGATGGCTAAAATAACAGCAATTAAGAATGTGTGAACTAAATCATACAGAGCTCAACCTTAAAAACAAGCAAACCCCAAAATATTAAACAATCTGATTACACAAGAAAGCATTATCTGCACAATTCAGAGGATAACCTAGTTTCAAATTTCTAAAGGTGTAAATTTTGCACATTCAGGAGATCAGTGAGCCATATTTTAACTACAAGAAACTGCATAGTTTTCTCCCATTCATGACGAGGTTCATTTGAAATACCTTCCTTGTCAGAGTGTCTGTAGGAAGATCTCTGAGATTTGAGAGGGCAACAGTTTCTGCATCTCACTTGTCCTGATATGACCTGGTGTTTTCACAGCATAATTTGTTCCTTATTTGTATCATTGCTGAAAGAAAATGATCACATGAAAGTCCAAGTTGTGGAGATTAAAGAAATAACGACTTTATATAAGCGTTACATGGAACAACCTGCTCAGGGAGGCTCAGTGTCAAAAAAATGTGACAAAAGAACATCTGGGGGAAATCATCGGTTGTGTAAAATGGAAAAACAAGGACAAAACAAACTAATGTGAGATCTACTGAGTGCAGCAGATGTTTACACATCAAAGACTGTTTTTATGTCATTGGTATCTGTTAGCACTGTGCTCTTTGAAAAGGATATGTTACAGGAAAACATAATCACCAATAAAGCAAAGCAACATTTGCTGGTTTAAGAGGAGAACAAGAAGAGATCCATGAGATGAGGGGAAAACACAAATGAAAAAGAAAACACAATGCAAACAGAAATGATGGCAAGACATCTTTCAACATCTATCTTGCAGAAAAGATAGTTGCAATAACATAAAATTATGTTGTCTGATTAACATTAATCAGTCAACTTTCATGAGCAAGCTTTTTGGCCTTAACTGACAGGCAAATTCATCTTCTTGAAATAATAAAATGTATATACAATTTCTTTAAAACTACTGGATTTAATTAATATAAATTAGTGGCCATTAAAAATACAGTTAAGTAATAAAACAGATTAGGGGTCAAAACTCTGCAGACTCCATTTTGCACTTGAGGATTGAAAATCTTCATAGATAGATTAACTTAAACAACTTCCAGAATCTAGCTTTTCCTTAAAGTCTGAAGTGACCAATGGCAGATAGAGTAAAATAAAAGTTGCACAGATGCCTCTACTACATTTCAGCAAAAAGGAGTTTTACAAGTATCACCGCTCTGCACCAAGGCTAACAACTTGTGCATAACAAATGGATTACAGACATGATCATGAAATACAAAACAAAACAAACAAAAAACCCGCAAAAACCCAAAGCCAAACTATCCCAGTCCTGTGGAGCCAATTGACAGAGCCTGCTCTATCCTAATGGTTTTTAACAGCTACCTACCATCACTGCCTTGCTGTCCTGATTTTGGGAGAGGGGTTGCTGCAGAAGTGCCTCCCTCGACTCCATATTGTCTGGGACTATGTTTGAGACTCAAAGAGGCTACAAACCAGTTTTCTACCTTGCCAGGGTCTCATGCAGTCCAACTCATTAGACATTCCTCAAGCATTCTGTAAGCCGGGGAAGAATCCAATACTGTTTTGTAAATGTTTCTGGGGAATTTTCGCTGCTAGTGTAACATCATGGCTTAGCATCCTCAGCACAAAAAGTAACAGCCACCAACTAATCCTGTTCAGTGCAAATCACACTCCTCAATGATTACACCGTCTTTCCTTTCTCCCAATGATTGAATTTACAAAAGGAGATATTCAGAACTACACTATAATTTATACACCTACAGCCAAGCCAATCCATCTTCCTGTATGCTCTTTTCTTTAATCTTTATGTAACAAATTTTCAAAGATGAAAAAAATATTTTTAAAAAAAGAATGACAACACTGGATTGTCTGATCTTCTCTATTGCTAGCTGTCTCAGCAAGTACTTAAAATCCTTTACCTCTTGTAAGTCAAATCTTTCATCAAACCACTGCTAATCCCACACATCAAGGCAATCATTGTCATCGCAATTATATGAGCCAACCAGGTTTAAGATCCCATAACTGAGTAAAGTGACTACGACACTTATAGCCCTTGGGGCATTTAGCCATGGTTTCATTTAGCAGCTCATCATTGGTCCAGGTAGTAACGGGGAAGGAGTATTTCTAGTTCATCTTTTTCATAGTTGAACCCATTCTTGAGGGACAGAACACGTCCGTCTCAGGTACAGCTCATTTAGAGTCTTGGCTGTGCTCACAGAAAGATACCATACTTCCCAAAATACAGAAGGCTCTGTGCTGCTCTAGATACAAAATACCAGATATAAGCCGATATAGTCTAATCTTCCTATACTGCCTGCCAGTCCATCTGTATTTTCATCATCCCACCTTATTTTTAAGCCACTTAGGATTTGCCATTCTTTGTCATTGATAAAAGTATGCTGTCAACATCCCTCAATGAACTTGGTATTTTGATTCTCTGCTCCATCTGTCCCCATGAAAGTCATCAGTTTGGCTAAGTAAAATTCATCCTGCAAGTCAAGAACATGCTTGCAAAATCAGGAGGAATTCAAAACTAAGACTGTCATTTTCTTTGGGAAATGTTAAATCAGTAAGAGAGAGGGGTGAGAGACTATAGCATTTCACGATTGTCATGTTAGGGGGAAAAAACAATAATAATTAAAAAAAAAACAACCACTTCAGAGTAATCCCAAAACTCAGATCTCTGTCCTAAATAGGTTTTGGAGAAGTTTTCCCCATATTCATCCTTACTATTTTCTCAAAACGAAAATAGATCTTTAAAGCAAACAGTGTAAGTTCAAACATTAGTTAGGATTTGGTATTGCTAGCCATTTGTACAACAGACCAGTTCCACTTACTGTGGGCAAAGATGTGATCTCCAGTTTACCTACAAGTAATCTGTAAGATTGGGTTCCCTTTTTCAGCTAATGGTACCTGTCCATAGCTATAGGTATCCTGCTGTTACACAGACTGTATTTGTAATAGAAAGACTTTCCACCAAGGTACATAGCAGTCAGTTTGCCTTGCATTTGAAATGGTTAAAGAGAGATACAAAATTTAAAAGGTTACACATATCAAGACAATTCCTGAATTCACACAGTTGCCCCTGTTCTTCACTCTAAAGAAATATGAGAGACCAAGTACATCCCATAAAGTTTAGCTCTACAGCACACGCAGAGAAAGATCAGGGATGTGCACTAAGCCCTGAAGCAGATGGAGTGATGGATGACAAAGAAGTTTTAAAGTATTTCAGCTTCTTATCTATCTCTTTGCAGTATAGTGGGTAACAAAAAATCAAAAAAAGCGCATCCATTTCCAAAAGCTATTCACGGACTTAGAGATAAGCGAAGCTCAGTGTGGGGTGTGATCCGAACACGTACTTACGGAAACATCAGCTTTCAACAATGTCTTATGACAGATTTTGGTTCCTGTTACTAATCTTCCTAGCTGGATATCATCCCCACAGAGCCATGATTACTGCACTACTCAACTCTCACAGGCATGAAAAAGGAAGCTGAATATTGCTCCTCATTTCTTCTGATCTTTCATATCCTCCCCTATTTCCCTCTTCAAGTAAACTCTCCTCAATTTCTTTCCCATTTTTCTTTTTCCTTTGGTCGTCTTTCTGTTTCTCAGTAGAATAGATAGTGGCTTTAAGGACATAACAGAAAAACACCTGAAACTCTGCCGTTCTAGTTCCCATACAGCTACAAGTCATAACAGCTAGGTTCAGCATGGCATGTACTCAAGCATTGAAAAGGCCAAAAAACTGGCTGCTAGTAGAAGTAAGAAACAGTTTTCCCCAGTTTGAAATCTGTTGTCATCAGAGAGAAGATGTGGATGTAACAGTACCAACACATGTATTACTTCATTGTGGAAACGATCCTTCACCACTCAGGTTAGTAGGCTGCAGACTAACTCTCTTTGGGTTTAACTACATTTGCTATTAAAGAAAGTGTGTCACAGCATGCTTACCTACAAACCTCTACTGAAGAGCACTGGCAGGCTCAGTAGATGTAGTGCACAACACCACCTTGTCTTAGTCCTACCTTGGAGGCACCATCGCTTTTACAATTTGACCAGATGTATTATTTTGTTGAACAATTACATTAAATATGAGTGCCTTCCCCATGCCGGTAAGATTTGTCTATAAAAGACAAGTTACTTTTAAAAATTCTCTAAACCTATACCACACCCAAGAATTCACGTGTTCTCTTACAAGCCTGTTTCTGGTGTTTTCAGCATCCCACCAGGATGCTGTTTGAAAGAGAAGATGCTAAAGAGCTCAGGTTGTTTTCCATCTAAGTTACTTTCAACAGAAGCATCACAAGATTTGGTCTATTTTCAAGTTGGCTGCTGTCACTAAGAAAAGTGTCAATCTTTCCCCCCCCCACTTTCCCTTACCTTTTTTTTTTTTAAATCTGAAGAACTGTGGCAAAATAAAAGCAATCCAAAACCATTACAAGAGTTGCATTACTAAGCTCTGTGGACCATGAAGTATATTGAGAAAAGCCAGAACTTTGACCGTAAACAGCAAAGCATTGATACGAAATGCAACAACAAAAGGCAAAATCCTGACTCCTGAGATGGCACAAAGTGTGGGAAACGTCCATTTCAGGGACTCGGGAGGCTGACTTCAGACTCAGAAGCAAGTCCAACATGCGCAGTGTGAATCTGGAGCTATACAAAAGTGTGTAATGTTAAAAACAAAGAGGTCTAAAGGAAACCAGAATATTTAGCTCAAAGCTTTACGGCCTGTTTTGCCCCCCAAAAAGTCTGGAATAGACTTTTTTTGCACATAAGCCCAACATCACTGAACTCAGAGATTAAGTAGTTAACTACGTGAAGCGTGCTCACTGATGCTTTGAAAGAGTCTTACTTTCTACATGCAAATAGAAAGATAGAAGGAATTAGAAACCCCTCATTTTTCAGAGTACCTGCTGAGGGTACGCAATATTGTCTCAGCACCCCTGCTATAAGTAGAACATAAGGAAAGTGGAAGGGGCTAGGATATATCTTGTGGTAACATAATGCAGGCAAATGAGGCAGTATGTTAGAGCAGCTGGATATTTTGTCATCATAAATTCTTGGCATGCACATGGTTCTAGTCCCTGTGCCATCTTGTCTGTCTACCACTGATCCAGTGAGCACAGCCAGAGTTCAGATTTTTAAAAGTTGGGATGCATTTGCTTTTTGGCCTGCGAAAGAAATTGACAGGGCATCATATGACAAATTCATGCCATTTTCTTATTTGGGCATCACAGAAGTCTTATCAGGTGAACCACAGGCGGATATGTGCTGCATATTCTGGATCACAAGCACACAATATGAATACAAGCTGTAATCATCCCTTTATCTTAGATTCCGTCATAATAATTTATGAATTGTTTTGATGGCTTGAATCTGGCTCTAAAATCCTACTAGAAGTTTGCAAACCCTACAAAAAAAATCCTGATCAATTTTCTTGCCTGTTCCCATGAATAGAAACCTGCCGATTTGTGCAGATTTTGAAGAGGTTCTGGCTAGCATATCTTTAATTATTTCCAAAATATTTTAATGAAGAAACTATGGAGATGTTCCCATGTGCAGCTATTATCCTGGCATAATTACCTTTGCAGGAATCTGATCTTGTTAATACAAATGCAAGATGGATAACACTTTACATAAAGGACAACTTATGCACACAGCTATAAAAATACATTATAAAAACCCCAAATCATATGCAGGAAGCTTATCACACTTCCTGTACCTACCATGTCAGTGCCAGCAATCTTCAAGCTTTTAGGAGAGCACCTGCATCAAAATCTGAGTGGAGGAAGGGGAGAAATACAAATACCTTATTGGCTCTCATTTTAGTAAGGAGTCTGATTAGCCTCAAACAGTTCACACGGTAATACTTGTTGATTATTTTCAGTGTGAGAACTTTCTTATCACCCACAACAACATGACAGCAGGCTTCATTTATTTTGTCAAGATGAAACTGTTGAGTCACAGTTCTCTGTAACAGGATTATTTATCAAGAATACCCAGGATCTGTACCTGGACACAGTAGGCCAAATTCTAGCCACATATATGAAATCATGTCTGCAGTATACCACAGACACTTAGCCTATCCCCTCCTGTGTCACCATTCACTATTACTTTAGTTTCTCTGCCAGACAAAAAGATGCCTATGTCCATACTTAGTTGGAAGAGAGACACTACAGATATCAATCCACTGGAGTACCATGGCTTTATTCCCTACATTTTTCTTCTATTTCAGTAGACCTGCAAGAAATACTACTGTAACAGACTTGTCTATTTATCAAAATTTTTCTTCAGATGCTTACATCAAGTTTGAAATAACAACACTTAAGGTCTGCTCAGGCTGTCAGCATAGATCCTCTTGCCATTGAAGTCAAGTTGTAAAAAAAATCCCATCTCAGAATCAAGACGGAGCAACACTTTGCTTTTTACCTAGTATTCTTCACCCATCTTTGTATGCTAATGTTTAAAAAAAAACAAAGGTTAAAAAATACCACTATTGCTAGAGACCCCACCATCCACTCCCCACCCCAAAATAATCTAGAAGCAAGACCATTGACTTGAGGCCCAGTTCAAAGCCCACTATGGCAGAGTACCCATATTTCATACACCACTCCCACGAACACTGCAGTTTTTCATAACGGATCACACATATTCAAAGTTCAGGAAGTAGTTTTCACCTTTTCTTTCCTTTAGCCTGAAAAAAAAAGCTTATTCACCTAGAAATTGAACGAGAAGCAACAGACTGAAAGAACCTAAGGGCGATAAAATAATTTTGCTAAGAACAAAGAAATCCAAGGGGACTGCAGAACTGCTGAACAAGTATAAAGAGAGATAAGCAAAGATTAAACATTGCCGCTGTTTATGCCCTGAAGTAGTGAGCCATAGCATTTCATCAAGAGGTTTCCAAATCCTGTAAAATGTCTCAGAAGCTCCTATTAAAGTGCACAGTACCATTAATGAAGCTCACTAATGAAGAGCTAGGGTTTACAAGTTTGTTTTGGATGGAAATTTTGTGTCAAGACCAGTAAAAATTTAACATAAAATGCTTGCATTTTCATAAGGTTTCTTTAAACAAACTCTGTTGAGAATAGTCAACATACAGTCGATATTTCACTTTTGATGCCAAACTAATATGTTTGATTTGGATTTATTTCCCTAGGCCAAGTAGAAAATCTTTCTTTCTTAATTCAAAGCAAAGCTTTGGACAGAGGCCTTGCAGTTTTGCAAGTCTGCACACACCCTCCTATTCTCTTCCGTTTTATGATGTGATAGATGAGCATCTCTCAATTTCTCATTCATGCTGGAGCTTTTCTACTTTATACACAAATAAAGCCTTGGGAAGGAAGAAATCTCTCTATAAAGAGGAAAGTATATATATTCTGAGCTAAGGTCACAGACTTGAGCCTGAGTTAGCAGATTTCTAATCTCTTCTCCAAGGCATCTCCAGTTACTTTATATCACAAAAAAAGCTCCCCTAACTTAATCCAGCACACTCTATCGCACAAGGTTAGGGAAGTGTCCTAAAATTGCTTTTGATTTCTACATCATCTCTGGTTTAGGCAATCAGAACTATGATCTGAAACTTAAACTACTGTTTAAACTTAAATTACTGTTTAAACTTAAATTACTGTTTAAACTTAAATTACTGTTTAAACTTAAATTACTGTTTACTGCTCTCTAATTACCATACCATGAGATACAAAAAGGCATAAGAATGATAAGAAAAGTAACCTTCACGGTTTAGCATTCAGCTTCCTTCCTCTTCAAGCAAAATACACATTATTGGGATGCAGTTCTCCAAGTACTCATTTTTAATTACAACACAAGCATTTGATTCTACAGGGGACTCTGCTCAGCTACAAAGGTCTTCCCTCTCGGAATCCCCTGCATTACAAGGAACTGAGTCTGTAAAACGAGGCAATGAACCATATGAGCATCAGCACTCACTGCACTTAAGATCAGAAAAAAATATTCAACATGGATTTACAGGAACAGAAGAAATGTCTTTATTGTGGTCAGACTCATGGCATAAACCAGGGCAAAGCAATTCACACTACATCCTGGGTCAGATGTCCTTCTCAGAGGCTTGCTAAGTATGTCCGTCCCTCCAGACAACAGAATATACCTTCCTGAAGGAAAGGATGTGCCAAAACATTTAGGTCCTGACAGTTTAGTAATTCTTTCTTCCGACCTGTATTTTTAAAACAGCCAGAAAACTGTATCACACCTCCTAACAGAAGGATTCATTCCTTTCACTTCTAGCAAAGGTTCCTGGTACCGAGAACCTCTTTTCCTCTACAGGTGCCAGTTCCTGCAGATGGTATGCACAAACATCAAATTCCTCCCAACAATCACAGATTTCTGTCTTGGTTCATCACTCCACTCCTTCTAACAACACTGCAAGGTCAGCATCAATAACAGAGAAACCAAGAAACTAAAAACCAGCAGTGGTAACAGTAGGGGCCAAGGTAGAAATACACAGTTAAGTAAGGAAAGCTGACAGCTACAGACTAAGGTCTGTTGGTTTCTTCTCTCCTCAGAAAGAATTAGTGCTATTTCCTTTAACAGCATACATTTTATTCACATCTGAAGACTGACAACTCAGCCCAAAACGGCTGGCAAAAATAAATCAAGTTTCAATTGATTTTCTCTACATTTATATATAATCATTGAGAAGAGGAAGAATTTACACATTGAAGCACATTTTTATTAGTGAAAGGGAAGCCAATGTGATGTAATTGAACCTGTACAAGCTGAATCATGTCCATGCAGGTACGCTCTCAAACCTTCCTTGGGACGAGAAGAACTCAAGGCCGGAATTGTTTGTGTGCAAATACAGCCTATCTATATATCCAATAGGATATATGTACTAGTGGCCTACATAATTTCTTTTGCTCAGCTTTCCTTCCCCTTTTCACTTTGGAAAACTTAAATTATCATGGAAAACTCTTTTTTGCTTTCTGTGTTAGACTATGGGGATGTTAGGTATCTCCATCAGCTCTTTCTTGCCTTTCTCCGAGATTCAAACACACCCATAAGGCACAAGAACCATTTGTATCACCACAATTGCTGGAAAACAGGACCTCACAGTGCCAGATGCTGCCCCAAAAGAAGACAGCCCTGCAGTAAAACTGGGAACAGAAGTGACACTGAAACGACCAAGCATCACACAACCTTTCACTTTTGCCTGCCCTGAAGAGCTATTCCTCTTGCCCAGCATTCGTGCCTCATGTTGGTATTTCAATCTTTAGTTATCCATAAAGAAAGCAAGAAAAAAATTTTACTAAAAGCACGAAGACAACCAAGATTACAGAACAAAAGTGCTGCCAACCCGAAAGCGTGACCAGTTAGAAAAAGGTGGAAATCTGAAAGTTACCTCTATTTTTGCCTGTATTCTGTCAGAATATAAAGTCACAGCCAACACTGGTTCATGAGGGGAAGGTCCTGCTTAACCAGCTTAATTTCTTTTTATGACAAGGTCATCCATCTGGTTGACCAAGGGAAGCCATTCGATGTTGTCTTTTTGGATATCAGTAAAGCTTCTGATACTGTTTCTCACAGTATCCTTCTGGACACAGTGGCCAGCACACAGTTAGGCAAAAACATAATACGTTGGTGAGTAACTGGCTGGCGGGTCGTGCCCAAAGAGTTATAGTTAATAGAGTTACACCAGGCTGGCGGCCAGTCACTAGTGGGGTGCCCCAGGGCTCCATTGTGACATTTTCATAAACGACTTGGATGTGGGACTGGAAGGAATCATGAGCAAGTTTATAGATGATAATAAATTGGGAGGAGCTGTGGACTCCGTTGAGGGTTGTGAGGCCTTGCAGAGAGACCTGGACAAATTAGAAAACTGGGCAATCACCAACTGCATGAAGTTTGACAAGAGCGAGTGCTGGATTCTGCACCTAGGTAGGAGCAATCCTGCCTATACATACAGACTGGGTGATGAGACATTGCAGAGCAGCCACACTGAAAGGGATCTGGGGGTCTTGGTTGACACCAAGACGAACATGAGCCAACAGTGTGCCCAGGCTGCCAGGAAGGTCAACTGTATCCTGGGGTGCATCAAGCACGGCACTGCCAGCCGCTCTAGGGAAGTGATTGTCCCTCTCTGCACTGCACTGGTGCAGCCTCAGCTTGAGTACTGGGTGCAGACTTGGGTGCCACAGTACAAGAAACACATAAAGCTATTGGAGAGTGTCTGAAGCAGGGCAACAAAGATGGTGAAGGGTCTGGAGGGGAAAACATATGAAGAGGCGCTGAGGTCCCTTGGTTTGTTCAGTCTAGAGAGAGAAGGCTGAGAGGAGACCTCTTCTTGGACTACGGCATTCTCCCAAGGGGGAGCCAAGGGGAAGGCGCTGATCTCCTCCCTCTGGTGCCCAGCGACAGAACCCTAGGGAATGGCATGGAGCTGCGACAGGGGAGGGTTAGGTTGTAGATCAGGAAAAGGTTCTTCACCCAGAGGGTGGTGGGGCCCTGGAACAGGCTCCCCAGGGCAGTGGTCAGAGCACCGAGCTTGGCTGAGTTCAAGCAGCGTCTGGACGATGCTCTCAGTCATCTGCTCTCATTGGGCTGGTCCTGTGTGGGGTCAGGAGTTGGACTTGAGAATCCTTATGGGTCCCTTCCAACTCAGTGTATTCCATGATTCTAAGATAGGAAGTCAGGGCTTCTGATGTGTGAAAAATAGCATTTCCCAGCAATTCTCTTTACCAAATTCCTGCCACACATCTCCCTCCAGCACTCCCCTCCCATTCTCCACACACATAGAGCAGGTGAGGTTTTTCTTTCTCTCCATTGGCACAGAGTAAGTGTACTTCAACCAGCGAATCTACAAAAATACAAATCACAAAAACTATGTTCCCCTGATCTGCCATGTATTTGAGGCACTCTTCACCTGAGATCTGCCACAAGTCACAGAGAAGTTCAATGCCAGGTTCCTGTAGCAGTAGCGTGCACGACCTCCTCTCTTAAACTGGCAAAACTAATGATCTCTGCTACCAATGGCTCATTAGAGTTTTTAATTCCAGTGGAAATTGCTCCATAAGCCTAAAACCTATCTGCCATTAACTTATTGGGGCAATGTTCCTTTGAAATAGATTAAAATTCCCCAGGTAAAGGAAGAGCTCAAAGTAATCACGTTACTTTCATGAAAAGTGTATAGGAAAGCACATAGAATGCCTAGATATTGGAGCTGCACTCCAAAAGGAAACGTAACTGCTTCAGGGAACACAGAATCAATGCTATTATTTATAGATGACAGTCTCATCTACAGTAACTTTCTGCAACAAAAGAATAATGTTAAGGAAAAGAAGATTTACTTGAATTCCTTATATCAATTTGACTTTGGGCAAAAGAAAAACACAAATGGTGAACTTTTCTATATAGCACAGGTATGTTACATAAACAAATATATTCCCATTTGATTTTTTATTTTTTTTTAAAAACCCTGCCTTTAAGCAATTTAATTCCAAAAGAAGAACGAATATAATCCCTTCTACCATTATATTTTGTATCTCTCTTCTAGAGACTTCATTACTCACTGCAGCAAGGTTGATGCACTTACAGTGTCATGTATTTTGCACGCATAGGAAGCTGAGGGTCAGCATGGCCCCTCTCAGTCCCTCTTCCCCAGTACAGAATCATAGAATCACTAAGGTTGAAAGAGACCTCAAGGATCATCCAGTCCAACTGTCCCCCCACCACCTATTACCCACTAAACCATGTCCTTCAGTACCACGTCTAACCTTTCCTCAAACATCCCCAGGGATGGTGTCTCAACCACCTCCCTGGGCAACCTGTTCCAATGCCCGACCACGCTTTCCAAGAAGAAATTTCTCCTCATCTCCAACCTGAACCTTCCCTGGCGCAACTTGCAGCCATTTCCCCTTGTCCTGTCACTAGTTATCTGTGAGAAGAGGCCGACCCCCAGCTCGCCACAACTTCCTTTCAGGTAGTTGTAGAGGGCAATAAGGTCTCCCCTGAGCCTCCTCTTCTCCAGACTAAACAAGCCCAGATCCTTCAGCCGCTCCTCATAAGACCTGTGTTCCAGACCCTTCACCTATACTGCTCCTACATATAGGCAGAGCAGTAAAGCTGTGATGGCAGTAATGAGTGTCGAGGCATGGGCAAAGAGGTAGGACGCACCTTGCACCACCAGGCTCATGGTAGCAACAGCAGCAGCATGTCAGGGAGCAGAGCTCCCAGCAAAGGGAGCAATGGCCTCAGGGACCACAGCAGGCAGAAATAAGCTCCTCCAACTGTGGGATTCCAACAGGCAGTTCACGTGAAGCATACCAACTGCCCTGATTTCAAAGCATTATTTGATAAGCAACAACAAAACAATACTTATGATATACATGTATGGTATACAACTTGTACTCAAGTTATCAATATCCAGGCTCCCCAAAAAACAGAGGTTCTCCCTCAAGGCAAAAAAAGAAAAAGTTTTTACCATTTCTACATGACTCACTATAACCAGGCTGTCTGATGTCCAGAATTTACGCAGTCAATCAAATCATGCAGAACATGCTGGATTTGCTTAACTTAAAAGATGCCTGTCTGCAAACCCTACGTGCAGTAGGTGTGACATATCCAGAACCTATTGGACTGCACACAGCTACGCTGCTGCCTGGGGTTTGTTAGACGGAAATACAGGGGGGCTCTATTTAGTTTCAGAAAGTAAAAAGAAAGAAGTCGTAACAACAATTCTCTGATCTCTTCTACTGTACAGTAGTGTGCAATTCTACTCATCTGCTCAGAAATACCATCCCTATAGGCTTACTTAACATCACAGACTGCCATGTCTAAGTAACTTATTTGTGAAAGCTTCTTTACGTTTCTACTCTTTTCTGCCTATATTTTGGCAGTTTGGCAAACTATGCAATGGGTGGGGTGGGGGGTGGGATTTCCTTTCATTGGCCGGATTACATACTGAGTTATATTCAGCTAATATACTGAGTGACTTCCATTACAAAACTACATTTCATTAACAGATTTGGTCTTAGGATAGTAAGAAAAGAAATATTGTTCCCATTCTGTAGATGAGGAGTTGAAAGCCCTTCTTTCAGATGCATTACAAACACTGAAGAGACAAAGGTCAGAAGCACACGTTTACCCATTTCACTGCAGAAACCAACTTCACAGGTGACAGCAGAAACCATTAGCAACACCACCACCAGAGTCAGCCCTTCATGCTGAATTGGATAAGTGTCTGCCCTGACTATTTGGCAATGCTTACATCTCCCAACATAAGCACATGGTACCTGCATACTACGTTCCATACTTACTTGTATCAGAGTTGCTGTATTGAATTTGCAAGATTAGGAAAGGTCTTACATTGTAGTTAACCTGAACATGAGAAGCTAAACATGAGTATGTTCCTAGCAGCTTCTGTTAACCTGAAATCAGATACCAGTCAGTCTTTGTCTGAAGTTCCCATCAGCATAAAGCATGGTGTGATATGAGGTTTAACAAGGCCAAGTGCCAGGTCCTGCACTTTGGTCACGATAACCCCAGGCAGCTCTACAGGCTTGGGGCGGAGGAGTGGCTGGAGAGCTGCCTGGCAGAGAAGGACCTGGGGGTGCTGGTTGACAGCTGACTCAACATGAGCCAGCAGTGTGCCCAGGTGGCCAAGAAAGCCAACGG
>VWZZ01006212.1:626018-660173 GCA_013399095.1 Psophia crepitans
GGAACTGGGACTGTTTAGTCTGGAGAAGAGGAGGCTGACAGGAGACCTGATCGCTCTCTACAACTACCTGAAAGGAGGTTGTAGTGAGGCGGGTGTCAGTCTCTTCTCCCAAGTAACAAGCGACAGGACAAGAGGGAATGGCCTCAAGTTGTGTCAGGGGAGGTTTAGGTCGGATATTAGGAAAAACTTCTTCATGGAAAGAGTAGGGAGGTGTTGGAACAGACTGCCCAGAGAGGTGGTTGCGTCACCGTCCCTGGAGACACTCAAAAAACGTGTAAACGTGGCACTCCAGGACATGATCTAGTAGGCGTGGTGGTGTTAGGTTGACAGTGGGATTTGATGATCTTGGAGGTCCTTTCCAACCTTAGGGATTCTATGTTGCAGACAACAGCAGTCCCCGACTACGCTGAAAATTTGTTATTCAGGTTTGCTTGCTGCTGTCAACATAGTTAAGCCTATAACAGTGAGATAGTATAAGTCACTGTGACAGGTGAAAGGAATAAGGTGGAAGAGATCATGCTCTCAGAGAAACCTCCATGCCTCCCCTGTACTTCCAACTACAAACTAGATAGGACACAGTACAGAGACTCAGCAAACTCAGAAATCTGACTGCCTCTCACTTGTGCCCATCTATAAAGCAAGGATAAACAATAATGACCTCCCTTTGTAAAATGTTTCTAAATTCATAGTTGAAAGTTCTATACGATGTGTGTGGGGGTTGGTGTTTGCTTTGGGGTTTTTTGTAGTGGCAGTTGTTTTCCTTTAGACACTGAGGGCTCCTTTATCTGGAATAACATTGTTAAAAACTAATTACACATAAGGTCCAAACTGAGAAAAGAACATACGTACTTATTCTCTGATTGAAAACTACACACTTACATATTACCTGATTTCAGAGAGTATCCACAGAGGGTTGGACCCAGCAAACAGTTAAGCATCCTCTCTAACTTCAGTTTCAAGAAACAGTAGTAAGAGTTCTCAGTACCTTCAGGGAGAAACGAAGCCCTGCCACAGTATTATGCTTTGCTACGAGTACAACACATCACAGGGAAGCCTGTCATGGCACAGCTACCTTTCACTCAGGGAATCATCACAAGCACACAGCCACCACACTGTGAACTTGGAGGCCAAACAGTTCAAAATCCCTGCTTATGTACCTATTAACAAGTTTTGAGGACTCTCTCAGCCCTCATGAAACTGGCGAGTTAGCAGCAAGTCCAAAAAAGAGTTTGTTAATTTAGTTACTTAACAGGAAACAGCTGAGTCCTAAAGTTTGCCTGTGTTTGATTTAGACATGCCAACACTTAGGACATCCTCCTCCTCCTAACTAGCATCATTTTAATATGTGACTGTTCCTTGTTCAAGAGCCACAGCTTCTCTTTATGTTGCCCATTAAAAATGACAATGTACGACACTATGAACATGTTCCAATTAGGAAGGGGGGAGCTAATAACTTTGCAGGGCACTCTGAAGATACAAACAACTGTTCTCATTTCACAGCTCACTGAATCTTTAGAGGCTACAGAAAGTCCTGGAAATAAAATGGCAATACTTATTAAAATGGCTCTGTCTCACAGCCATTGAGTTTTCCTTATGCCCTAACATGAAAACAACCCTTATGGATGATCAGCATAGAAGAACAGAATAAGCAGTTCTGACCAGTTAAAAGATACTGTTTTGTTTTTTTCTGACTTTTTTTCCCTCCCCTTTTTAACTCCTGAACTACTCGTTACATTAGAACCAAAAGGGAGTTCACAGCCTGCAAATGCTGTGCTTACAGACACTATTTAGATAATCTGACTGGGACTTCCAGCAAGATCCACAACTTTTACATAGGACAGCCCAATGCGTAACAGGCCACCTGCAAACACAAAATAAGTTTAACTCACGTGATGTCACAGCAACAAACTATTCAGCAGCACATGGGGTTGAATCAGACTCTCTTGAGCTTCCTTGAAGCTTAAGAATCACATCAAAGTCAGTCTGATTCCTTGGGAGGGTTAAGAGTCCTCTGAACCAACACACACCTGCAATGCCCAGATCCCATCAGAAACAACGGGGAGCTGAACAAAGCCTTCTGCAATACAGATGGTGCACAAAGGACAGCAGTTTGAGTCCTCATTACAAATTAGTACAGCAAATGAACACCAGAAACTCTTTTCCCCAACCACTGCTGTAATGTTTACAGTCCCTTCATGTTTTTATTTACCAAACAGAGCTACAATCCTTGTATGCTGATGTTTACACAATTTCTCTTTCAGGGCCACACGTCTTCTCTCTCATGTTTTTTGTTCCTCTATCACTTACAGAGAAAATAACTCCTCACAAACATTTATCTTAATTTTCTTAAATTCGTCTGATAGCTTCTTGCAGTTCTGGAAACTGATAATTGTAAGTGTAAATACTTCACTAACTCAGTCACAGAAGTGTTTTTCCCCCAACTTGACGCATTGCTTATTTTTTAAGGAATTATGGGAAATTAGCCCTCAAGTTTAATTTATTTTGGCCTTAGCCAAAGGGTTTAATACAGTGGAAAGCAAGACATGGAAAAGAAGGTTGTTCAGATTCAAACTGAAATATTTGGAGTTCAGAAAAGCCTACTCTGACATTGTTTGTCTTCCCTTTTTATTCTCCCAGTTACAGTCAGGGATCAAACAAAAAACCCAGCATCTTGAGCAAGGCTTGGCAAGGCCCCAGTAAAGTTTTTATCTTGGCTAGAAATTAATATTTACAAAAGGATCTTAGACTAACAGGGACTACTGCCTTTAGCTCCAGCTGACTCAAACTGGCCTTGATTTTTTCTGCCACCCATACTCAAAGAGCACCCTCAAGAACTTGGCCTTTCCAGCAGTGGCCGTGCACCCCCTCTCTAAGGCTGTGTAAGGCCAGGCAAAACTGTGCATCACCAGTTACGCAGCTTACAGATAAGCAGTGAATTAGTGTCCCAGCAGCAGACCCTCATGTAGAGACTACAGTTGGTCCCGTGCTCCTCCAAGACCAAGGAAACCCTGCCTTGACCAAGCAGGCAAGTGGGCTCTCATTGTCCCACCATGACAGCCAGGAGCAATGCTAGATAGAGGAGTAAGCACTGCAGCTCCTGCAAGGAAAAGGAGCACCAGGGCAAAAGCACTTGGTGATTTTAGTCACCAGATTGTTCCTTATTTCTCCTTCCCCTCAGGCTGCAAAAACCCAAAATATTCTGTGCGATTTTAATAACACAGAGGCTATTGTAAACTATAACACAAAATGACACCTTATAATACAATAAACATTATCTGGAGTGCCATTGATACAGCTCTCATGCATATACCTCACACTGTACAGGTCAGTGGAACACCAAAATATCCCAAGTTTAGAAGTGGATATCAGCACAGCACCTCCCTTTAGGACACCCATGTTATTTTATGAGGTTAGTTCTCTGAGAGTCAGTGGCCACCTGGACTTGCATGTCTGCAGCACACATGAGCAGAAACGAAACAAGCCAAAGGCAATATGTAGTACCAGGCTTGGTGCACAGCTTCTGTCTATACAAATAAATCAGCGGTGCACCTCTAACTGGGCCAGAGCACTCTACCACCACCTCCTTCAACACAATGAGGAACTTTAAAAATGTAATCTCTGTTTTGCCTGCAGAACCCACAAGTTGTGTAAATTTTGCAGCAGAACTCCTTAGTGCTGCAGTTAAAAATTGATCCATGTGTATTAGCCATTAGTTAAGGAGAGCAGGCAGAAGAGAGAGCCAGAGTTGAAGCAGGGGTTACCTTGTTTTCTACTTTGACTCCTGAAACACACAGCTCAAAAATCACTTTTAATAAATTTCTCATTAAAAGTGTGACTTCTGCTTGAGCCAAAGCCTGCATGTTTGAAATATCCAGTCTTTTTTCCTAAGTAACAAAAAATGATGGAAAACCACTAAACCAGATCACATTTTATCTGGGAGTAATTTTTGTTCATAAAGCTCTTTTCCCAACCTTCAAATGTCATTCTTCAAATTTAGCTACATCACTTCTCAAATATTAAAAAATGACTATGATCATAAATCTTCCCAATCTAAATGATAGTAGCAGGCTTCATCTTACTTAGCTTTAAGTGTCTAACAGACAGTTATCTAAATCCAAGTTAGCTTTGTGTGCTCTCTTCTGCATCAATAATAATAGAGAAAGTCCTTTTGAGGGAGATTCATCTGTTATCCTCAGACAGCATGAACACTCTGAACATGCAAACTTCAAATGTTTTACCAAAAGCAAGCCCAGAAGATGAGCTTAAACAGCTAATTATTGATACCTAAAGCAGGGTAGAGGGATCCTACCCTTGCTTACAATGCTCAGAACTCTTAATGCTTCTAATGGCTTAACTCATTTCAGATTCTTTAGTCTCTCAATAAAAGAGCTTCCCTATGTAAAAAAAAAAAAAAAGAAAGAAACAAAAAACCAAAACAAAACACATCGAGATTCTCTGAATCTCTGTGCTAGGAGTCATGTGTTTATATGCCCCAGAAGCAAACCTGTTTTTCTGACTAGAGGAACATGCTGGACACACATATATTTATGGCACGATGGATGCTTTGTTGCATCCAAAGTGACCAAAACTAGTGTCAACAAAGCATTCCCTCACAGCTGTTAGTAGCTTAGGTGTTAAGCAGTACCACTGGACAGTGATATAGTCAATTTCTTAAATCTTATCTAAAAGACCTATCTGATTTCTAAACTAAAAAAACTGTACAAAGGCCATAGCTTAAGACAAATCCACTGGGATATGTGGTAAAGGGGCCCTAAGGTCTGAGAAAACTCAATCTCTTCAGCTGAAGTTGGTGTTAGTATTGTGGCTTCCTGCTTTTCAGCAATTAATCTCAAAAAGGACAGTGCTCTTTCATACCTTACCATTTATGGTTACAGAAAGCTTCGTAATAGGGGAACTACGTTAGGAGTTCAGCCACAGGAAAGCAAACCCAGAGAAATACAGGAAAGGAAAAAAAAAAAACAACAACAAAATCCCTTTCAGCTCTAAGTTTCACTACTATCCCAGCTCTGTCAAGTAACAGAACTTTTTTCATCAGAGAAAGGAGGATTTAATCAAAAACAGTAAGTATATTTCTAAGTAACCATTTTTCCTTGGGAGCATGCAATAGCTTTGGGTTTTGAAAAGTACAGTGTTTCTGCAAGCAGCAGTCCTCCTAAATCCGCGGCACTGTGGAGGACAGCTCAAGTAACCAACATGCTATAGAAAAGTAATTTTCTCTTTTGTAATTGAAATCAATATAATAATTCCCCATAATTATTAGCAAAGGCAGTGGTATTGTTTTCACGAACAACAGAATATTAGAAGTCTGCATCCCATAGAAGATGACAGCTTTTATTCATTTTAATGGGAGATACACCTTTACTTTAAGAAGTTTCATGGCTTTGGGTGTTCAGCATTCCTTTAGAGTCTGTGCTTGCCTGCCTCTAAGTTAGAGGGGAACCAAGCACTTCAACTCTTTCAGGCTTCCCTGAAATCTATCTTTCAATTGATTAATTCTGCAGCACTGTACTGCACAGAATCCAAAAGTAGCACTTTAGAAATACTTCAGAACTGCTGAACCGAGCAACTAACTTGTGGGTTTTTTTAAGAGCTACCATGTTTAAAAGCTAACAGAATTATTCTTAAACTGCATAGGTTCTTCAACTAAAAAGCTAACTTCTTTAATTCACTCTAGTGCCACATCAGGTAAAGAGTTAATTAATATAGCCAAATGATACCATTACAATTATTTTAAAAATATGCTGTATCACATTATACAGTCAAAATACTGCAGCTTCATGTTTCCAAAACATCTGTGTGAGTACATATCAGAATCTTCTTTTCTGTGCACATTTCCATTGAGTTTCAGCACCACCTTATTCTGTAACACACACAGTATTTGTGGGCCCAGATGCACAGAATGGTAAGTAATGGGTTCTTACCTATTTGCAATGAACAAAACTGGCATTCCCTGGTCCCAACACATCTGGTAAAGGCAGACCTGTTACTAGCAAGGATTGCATAGAAATGCTAGCATAGGAAATGGAGGATGGGAGAGGGGAAGCAAGCGCCAGCGCAAAAGTAGTTTTGACTTCAGGTCTGTTGCCCAGGGTGTAAGCAGTGGGGCAGTAGATAAGGAAAGGATGAGAACAGGATGGAAACAGAAAGGAAGAAGAATCTAAGCAGTGTTAAAATACTCACAGAAAAAGGTAGGCAAATGTGAGTCACCAAATCAATTCTACTCAGAAACAGTAGTAAATATTATGCTATGCAGCTCTGCCACAGTAGCATAACCAATACAAAACTCATATTTATAGATCTAAAATTTAGGATTGCCTTCTGGTTCCCACACAAAGTTCTTGGCCAATAAACTGGCAACAAACACTATGCTCCTCATACACACCCAAAGCCAGCAATTTTTCTGTTGCCCACACAAGGTGTTTGGCGAATAAAACAAGGTGACTATTAAGTCGGCACTTGACAGGGGAAAGCAAGTGGCTATTTTGTATACAGAGGCAGTAGAGACCAAAGAGTCCAGTCTTGTTTAAAAACTCCTCATTGCTTTAGGCATGCATCACTCTCCTTGGTGGGATGTAGTATTAGCACTCGATGCTCATCTGAAAGCAATAAATGCTCACTGAAAATACACCATATGGTGTAGATAAATCAGCTTAAAAAAAAAAAGAGAAAAATTAGCAGCTCACTGTTAATATTTATTCCCAACTTCAATTTGAGAGACGGGTTTATCACCCTTTTTTCAGCAAGCGAGATGAATTCATCAGTGTTACCGATACTGCCATATCCTAGGTAAGAGCAGCCTGGAAAAGCCTGAGAGGGGGGTCCTATACAAAAACACGGAGGTCACAGAGCACTGAAACTCCTGCAAGAGATAGAGGAGGCAGCAGAGACTTCCCATTGAGTATCAAACATGTCTACTAATCAAAACAGGGGAGACTGTTCCAAACCTGAGCAGATGGCTTCCCTAGGATTATCACCAGCAGCTGTCAATGCAGTGATTATACATTGAAATTGCACAGCTAATGTACTGCATAATTTAACTAGACTGAAGAAGATTAGGGAGAGGGAACATTATGAAAAGATTTGGAGCTTATATTTTTCTAATAATTATGGAGGCATCCCACAATCTTCACTGTAAAAAGATACATTTAGATTTGCTCTTGAAGGCTGGACTAAAACCCGCGTTATACACTTCAACATCTTCCAATTCAAATATACTCAGAGGTTTCCTGGGCCAATGAAATCCTCTACAGCGCTTCATTTTTCAAAGATTTAATGATTTTGTCAGAGGAAACACTTAATTAGCTTTTTCAACATTCCTCCCAATATACATTGACAGAGCTAAGAGACAGAAGAAAAGAATTTTTAATCTGAAAAAAACCCCAACCTTTTGAATAGTGGGGAAATTAAAAAAAAAAAAGGTTTTGTAGGTGCATGCAGCATTCCTTTGTCTTGAGAGCCAGAAAATGCAGGATTTTCAGCACAAGAACATAAGAATATTGATGTATGAAAGAAAGAAAAATGCACATGGGTACTGACTTGGCTTTCTCTGTAAATTATTCTGCACACGCACGAAATAGCGTTACAAGTTTTCCTAGTTGTCTAAATTTTAATCCATAACAGAAACACAGCAGGAAGTAAGTATTTCAGTTTTAGGGACCACATTCACAGCTAATTTGATGCAGCCACACAACAGTGATGTGAGCACCTCTGATTTACCCTGCCTGAAGTTCTAGCCGGGTTTTTTTTTTTAATGTTTATAGAAGCACTCAGTGAGATATTTTTAGACCAATCTTACTTGTTAACATTCTCTGCATAATTCATATGTCCTTATTCTCTTTGGGGCAGAGCAGATGTCTGAACTGAGGGAGCAGAGGCAAACAGGATCACCCAGCAGCCCATACAGAGAACCAGGGTCAGGCAGCCCAGCTGGTGTCAGGAGGGGGAACAACACTGCACAAAATGCTGGGAAATCTTCTTGGCCACCTGTGAAAATTGTCAGTTTACACAAACAAATTCCTTATGTGTCTTAAGAAGGTAGTATGACAATTAATGATGACTAAGGAGGATGAATGTACTGATACTTCTGCTGTATATCTGGGCTGACATTCAAGCAGACTGACGGGGCAATTACATTTCTTATTAATTCTTTGATTAGTAGTCCCACAGTTCTTGTTTTCCATGTAACAAGGGGTCTGATTACCCCACTATTTCTCAGCATAACTGGGACAGCTATGTAAACATTATGGTTCATCTAAAACTCAAGAGATTAACAGCACTAAGCCAACTAGAAGTTTTCCACAAGTCATGGTGGCAGTACCAATCTTCCACTTATTCCTTTTCCCACAGAACTAATTAAGGATTAATCATTGTTACTGTAGGTAAAAATTTCTTGTTAACATAGGTTTTCCCCTGCCTCTCGTTAGCTTCCCATTGTGTTATGAGGAGCTGCCACTCAGGTGGGTGTGTCAGTAGGTCGAGGGAGGTCCTCCTCCCCCTCTATTCTGCATTGATGAGGCCGCATCTGGAGTATTGTGTCCAGTTCTGGGCCCCTCAGCTCAAGAAGGACAGGGAACTGCTAGAGAGAGTCCAGCACAGAGCCACTAAGATGGTCAAGAGAGTGGAACATCTCCCTTATGAGGAAAGGCTGACGGAGTTGGGTCTCTTTAGCTTGGAGAAGAGGAGGCTGAGGGGTGACCTTATCAACGTTTATAAATATGTTAAGGGTGAGTGTTGGGAAGATGGAGCCAGCCTCTTCTTGGTGTCATTAAGCGATAGGACAAGGGGCAACGAGTGCACACTGGAGCATAGGAGGTTCCGGGTTAATGTAAGGAAAGACTTCTTCACCGTGAGGGTGACAAGAGCACTGGAACAGGCTGCCCAGAGAGGTTGTGGAGTCTCCTTCTCTGGAGACATTCAAAACCTGACTGGACACATTCCTGTGTGATGTGCTCTAGGTGATTCTGCCTTGGTAGGTCCCTTCCAACCTCTGTGATTCTATGATTCTGTGATTCAGGTACCGCATGGTCTCAGGGCTCCTGCACGCAGGGACCAGTGATGTTCCTTTATTCTATTTACCCCTTTGACCAAGCTGCACAACAGGTAAAGGAGAGTCAGTTTAATATCAGTTAGTCTCAAGGTGCTGTGTTGTACAATGTTCCAATATTTTAAATATTTTTAGCAAATCTTTGTTTTTGAAAATACTATTTCCACTTTTCCCCCTACAGAACTAAAAGAAGTTTCCAAGAAACAGCCACTAACAACATTTACCCAAATTTCCTTATGGGGCGCATGTGTCTCTGGACACGGTTATACACAAGAGTGCAGGCATGGTGTGAGCACGCTGACAGTGCTTGATGCCAGATGTTCTATTTATATCCTCACAGACCAAGAAAAACACGATACAGTCTTATTTAAGTGTATTAGCTCACGTTTTGTATTAAAGTCAAATGCCAGCAGAGCAGGTAAGGCTCATCTTATGGTAATTTCCAACTTAAGGTATTTCTTATAGTGCCAATGAATTATACATTATCATCAGAAAAACAATTCCCCTCAAAATGCTCTATACAAAATTCACAGTAGATATTGATGTTTTAAAGTAGAATTAAATCTGGAACCGGGCAAAATTCAGTATTCCAACAACAATCGTTTCGCTCCTAGGGACACCTCTGAACAGCCTTTCACTTTGATATTATATACTAACAACTTCAAAATACATACTTTAAAAATTCTGTAACTAGCCCCACGTTATGCTAAAATATCAAAGCTGTTTTGTTACCAAAAATATAGAAGCATATGGACGGTAACACTAATATTCAGGTGTTACAGTAGTCTAAATCCAGTAGAGTTTCAATGTTCAAATATTTTTTTCCTTTGATTATTAAACAGTCAAAGTAAGGCACTTTTACCAATTAACACCACAACAGGAAAGAAAGAAAAATGTGAATATTATCTGAATGTTGCTTTTGAGAGCTGATGGTGTATTTATCTTCCTTTCACCAACTCAGTGTTGTTCCCACCCCCAGAAACATCACAGCTCTGCCAGCCTGGCCTGTTTGCTAACATTGGCTTGTGCTTGTATCAAAACTTTAGTTTTGGTATTTCCCCTGTTGCTTAGCTGAACACAAGCAGATTTAGGCAGGGACCACACCATCCTGAAGGCCAGCCAGTAAGGATACACACGAAATAGTTGCACACAGCCTAAGCTGAAATCCTGAAAACACACCAGACACTGCGTGAAGCTGTGTATCACTATCTTGCACACGGGAACAGGCCTGAAACCTATTTCAGTGTGTGCATAACATTTTCTGTCTCTTCTGCACTGCTTTCCTCCTTTCTCCCAGAAAGCCCCACACAAATCCTGCCAGTCTCATAATTTGCCATAACTATGTCTTGCCTCATGTTTTCATAAAAAACAAAAACCCACAAACCTTCATTTACAGCTGTCAGTGCAACAGATACTGGTGACGGGTTGAACTCTGAGCGACTGTTATGGCTCATTTATATATTAATCCTATATATCAGTCATGCTGACTTATTGCATATGGCTTCACAGTAACTATTTTCAGATACTCTTTATCGAAGAATTAGCAAGGTAATTTAAAATGCTATTTGGCAAGGGAGTGGTGGAAGGGGAAATGCCAGTCACTTCCAAGCTCAGGTTTGGACAGTTCTGCCTAAGAGTTCCCCCAGTGTTACACCAACACGTCAAAGTTTGCACTCTCCCACTAATCCTGTTCAATCGTGTTTGGTGGCATCATACTATTTCTGACTAGAAAAATGCAGGTTTTCTTCACTGTTTGGTTGTACACGAAGTTTTGAGCATCCCTGAACAGACAAGGCCAAACAACAAACACGCAGAAGTCAGAACTGGCCATTTCAAATGTTAAAATTTAAGTTATTTCAGCTCCTTTGTAATAAGACAACGGCATTTTAGACTAATCCAGAAGAAAACGCATAATGTAAAAAGGATTGTACTGTGGTAGGATTTTCCCTTCATGCGGCCTTTACCAATACACAATACAGTATCTCTTACTTCAAAGAAGCAGCAACATAAAATAGACTGAATTAAGACTGAGGACAATCGGGCTGTGAACAGAATTCTCCCCTAAAAAAAAAAAAAGTCTACAGATAACAAAACACACAGTAACTTGTCTTTAAATTGTCATTTCTGCAAAAATGGGACTGCTCCTCCATGGGATACATTATATTTCAGAAACTTGTTCCACAACTGCGATACCTGTAGCCAATCCTAGTGATGCTCTCCCTCTCCTTTCTGTATTTTCTTTTATAACAGAAAGAGATTGTTCAGATTTCACAGCTCTAAATCATGTTGGGAAAAAAGCTGGTGACTGCACAGAAGCGAGGGGAGACAAGAGCCCTGTGCCTGGGTCTGGGAATGGTCGCATGCTCCATGATGATGTACTTTTTTATTGGGATCACCATTGTACCATTCTACACTAAAAGGTAATAACAGCCATTTGTTTATGAATATAGACCCATTTCTTTTTCCTGTCAGCCAAAACAATTATTCAAACAGTGCCAAAATATATGTTAGTGCATTGCACAATAAACAAACAAAATATTCTTGAAGAGCTCATCAGAATTTAAGACAGAAGAGAAAGACAAGAGTGAACCAAGAAGTCAACAGGCATATACAGGTAAGGACAAAAGTGAGGCAATAATCACCCTCAGGGCTAAAACAGGAACAAACCAAACAAAAACATGCACAGCGAAAGCATGTAAAATTAAAAGAGAAACAACCCATGCTTATCACATCTTGATAATGGAAAGCTAAGTCACAGGGCGGGGGGGGGGGTAATAAAAAAAAGAAGGTTTTTCATGTGCAGGAGTTCATGTGCATTGCTTTTAATAAAACTATAAAAACTTGAGCAACAGAAGCCATGATAAAATTGTTCAGCCAAGAATCTGTATCTTACTCCCAAATCAAGCACCATAAAATCTAGCACCTTCAACAGTCCAGCCTAACACAATAAATTTTGCAGAGTACAATGAATGCTGAAGAAGTTACTATTACCCACATTTTCATTCCATTTTGCAAACTCTGCCTCCACACAGCAAACCACCAAAGTAACAAGAAAAAGAGTGCAACTCAGTTTGAAATGCTTGAAGATTTTGACGGATAAAGCAAGTACATCCACCTCATTCTTCTTGCTAAGAGCACCTTTATGCCCAAGAATTTTGAAAACCATTATCTTTAAAACAGAGTAATTCACATCCATTTAATGTATTTTCCAGCCTCCTGATTACATTACAGAAGACATTAGCTTGTAAAAAGATTAGTTTCTTAAGATCTGGAATGAGACAATTTCTTTCACTGTTTTGCCAGCAGTGTACTGCTGTAAGCAAAAGCTTACTGTGTTATCAGTAACAAAAAAAGTAATTTTTTCTCAAAAGGGATAAGTAACAGCAAAAAAACCTTTTGTCAGACAAAATCCTACTTATTCATGCAAAAGGTCCATGTAATAAGGAAAGAAGGGGAACACATGGAAACTATGAGTTCTGAAAACAACTGAATGAAATTAGTAAAAATATTTGAGATCAAAAGCTACACTATGCTCAGCCAGATTTAAAATAATACGGTCAAGCTTTACCAGTGTACTCCACTTCCAAATATTTACTACCAAACATTAAAATCCACAGTAATAGTTCTTACTTGAACAACACTTGAAGCTGATTAGGATGGAGTTAGAATCTAATTTTAAACCACAGAACACGTAACAAACAAAATGCTTTCCTGCACTGTTTGCCTATGGCAGCCGTTCTCCAGACACGGCCATCAGTTCGGGGTGGGCAAAGTGCATCGCGCCAGGACTGAGCAGCCACGAACTCTACCCATGTCCCCACCCACAGCTGGCACACACAGATGCATCTCCAGCGCGCAACTCATAACTGACTCTGCTAACACATTTAAAAGCAATGCCTTTTGTTTTGTTTTTGCAGTGTTTGGACAACAGAAACTATGTGCAAGGTACTCAAAGCCAACATCAAGGACAAAGTTCTGAGCCCAAACTGCGAAGGCTCGGAGGATGAGGATATCTTTCCCTATCCCTGCCTACAGGTGTGGGTTAATCTGACTGCCTCAGGACAAGAGGTTATGCTGTATCACACTGAAGATACACTAGAAAGAAATCCTAAGGTACTCACACCACAGATTGAATAATCCTTCTCTGCTGCTATCCAACACCTTTGATGAAAAGGGGTGATTGTTTTTAAACCAAGCAGAAGCAAGAGTAGGGATTGTTCACATTTTACAGGTTGATGTCCATGCTTAGACCAAGGCATGTTTTAAATATTCCAGAAATTATACAGTTTTGGATTTTGTTTCAAAAAATTACATCAAATATTAAGATAATACTTGTTAAGCAATTACACCAACTAAACAAGAATGCTTAACATTTACGAGCTTTTAAAAATATCTAAGTTGAAGACCAATGATAAAAAATAGTTTATAAGCTGTGGTTTGCTCAGTTGGCTTATTGAACTGTCGCAGAAAAGACCTGAAGTTAAAATCTGTCCTAAAAGGAAGCACAAATACCAATTTTACTTCCGTTTCAGGTATCTGATATGAAGCAAGCCAAGAAAGAGGAAATGAGGGTATTGTTGAGAACATGATGTACATTTTAGACAGAAAGGAGAAACAAATCAGTAATTTTGGAATAGAACCACCTAGAAAATTAATTTGGTCTGAAACTGTTTCTGGCCAGCACAGCAGCAGAAATCTGGAGTCAGAGAGAACGCACTGGCGCTGTAGGAAGTACCTGTGTAACGCAGGGATGTTGGGTATTGCGGTAGAGATCCCTTGGTCAGTCGTTTTAGGGATCTCTTTCTCCAAGAATCACTGCAGACTATGGGTAGGACAGAAACACAGGTGCACAGTATTCATTTGGCTTTAGAGATGTGTGAAAGATTTGGGAAGGAGAAAAAGTAGGGTGCTATCCTTCTGTTTCTGCCAGCATTTCTGTTTGGGAATCAGCAAACAGCTCAGCATTTTCAGGTTTGCTCCCTCCCAATCAGCAGGGCTCCTACAGGTACAGTGTCCCAGGGCAGGTCAGGTTTACTTCCATTCCAAAACCACAAGCATTTCAGAGGCCTTACTTCAGCTCTACACTCTCTAAGGGGACATAAAAGTGACATTCAGGTCTTGGATGCCCAAGATTGAAGCACTTTAAGAATCCAAACAAATCATGCTTGGACAAGTGCTCATCTGCTTAAAGAAATTATATACATCAGAGTTTAACACTCCAAACCTGATGGCATAAAACACTTAAGCTGAAGAGAATTTTGCTAGCTAATGTCTATATTTGTAGTGACTATCTCAGGGAAAAGTAAATACAATGAAGTGGCAAAGAAATTAACCACACTGTAGATGGAAATAAAAGTCTTGTTCACTGCAATAGGAGGTGATTTGCTAATTTCCTTCCCAGTGTTTGTGTTAGTGCAAGTACAAGCCTTCAGGTCAGCAACCATCCCCTTTCTGCTTTGGCCAGTTTCCAGCTTAAGACACCTAAGCGTATTTATGTATGCAAAATAATATCGTGGAAAATAGTGTTATGAATAACAACAACAAAAAAGAGTGCTTGAAAGTCTAATAGTATTTCCACTGAAAACTAAGTAACTTGGCATTATTACTACAGGTCAAAATAGTTCTCTGTTACAAGGACAAGCAGAAAGCCTCCTGTTGTTCTACTAGTTACAACCACAGGTGCCCAGTGAAGCATCTTTGTGTTCCTGCACGCTGACAAGCCAGTTCTGAATTTGTGCACAACTAATGTGTTTCTGCTGTGGTGGTGCCTAGCAGCTCAGTTAGGAATACAAGCATGGCACTGCAATAATAGAGCAATAGTCCCAAAGACTGCAGTTTTATTTCGAACATATACGTTATTATTAGTTTGCAACAACACTACTCCAACCTGTAAACCTAGAGTCTGGGGGCATTGACACACTGCCAGAAACAGGGAAGCATGGCAAATGGGTTGTGGACATAAGGAAACCGAAATGATCTCTAGGGATGCTAGTCAAACCACAGAAAGTTTTGTCAATACTAACATGTTTGTTTTACTCAATCTGGACTTTACTACAAACCCTGTATTAGAGTATCTGTTATAATTAATCACCTTGATTTCTTATTCCAGTGCTCGTACATCCCAGGCAAGTCGGAGAATTCTAAAGAAGTTAAAGCACAAATAGAAACAATTGCAAGCAATTTCAAAAAATACCAGACTTTCCCATGCTACTATGACCCAGGAGGAACACAGACCAATGTCATTCTAAGTAGACTTTATCCCCCCAAAGGCCTCCTTTTTGCTTTCCTTTGGCCTACGCTCATGTTTACTGGTGGATGTCTGATTATTGTTCTGGTAAAAATTAGTCAGTATGTTTCTGTTCTTTCTGCTTGGCAGTAGAAAATAAATATCTAGTATAGATTGTTGCAAGACATACAAGTGCCTTTGTTCCGCCTGTCTTTACCCGCATTTTGTGATTTCTAATATACCAGATATCTATCCAAGGGCAGACATTCCAAAAAAATGAATGGCACCCACTATGGAGGACAACCTATTACATGAGGACAAAATATAAACCCGATTACCAGGAATGTCTGAAAATACCTCAAAACACAGACTGAATTACTATCTGCTGTTGTTTCCTTGGGTTTTCTGAGGTACAGTTCCTTTACAGAGCTAAGTTTAGTACTAAACTCTTGTTCCAGATTTTAGACAGGGTCCTAATTTTCTGGCTGGCTGAGACTAGTTGTTGTCAAATCCATATACCGCACTACTGATAGACACACTCTTCACATACTTCATTACTGATACAGTGTATATTCATGGCGTACTCTTTTTGTCTGTCAAGAAAAGAAGTTTTGTTATGGTCCAAAAAGATATTTGTTATCATGGATCTCTGCTTTTGGGGAAAGGGAAGGGGAAAACCACCTGAAAACAAAAGGTGATCACAGACATTACAAAGTTTGCACTCTAAACGTCTAATACCAATTGTATGTAATGAAATAGATGGATAAAGTATAAGCTACAGTAAAGAAGCTTATATTAGAAGTAAGTTTTTGTATTTAACTCAAATCTTAGTTTTACTTTGAAACAACTATACCACTCAAGGAAGCTATCCGCATGCCAATTGCATATATTATAACGCTGTTAAGGAAAGGAAGGCATGATATAAAGAATATGATCATAAAACATCCATATCATTTAACCATAGCCACAGAAACTTGCATGCTTAGCACAAAGCTACTTCACAATAGGCACGTTTGTTTCTAACGCCTCTAACACCGTTGTTTCAAGACTCTTCGGAATGGTCTGATGTACATATGGACACATTTTCTGTTCTCTGAAAATAACTCTGTTTCTCTCAGCCAATTTTCGTATTGCTACTGGACACAGGAGGAACATAAGGCACTTCCTGTGTGCCATATTTGACTGGCACTTGGGACACAACTAATACAAGCTTTTGATCACATAGCTGACGAACCACTTAGTAGCTATCATTCACAAGTAAAATTTGTATGTAAGCCCTGAAATTAAGGCAGAACAAGCCCAACTTTCTCACCCTGTCCTCATATGAGAGGTGAGAGGTGCTCCAGCCCTCTGATCATCTTTGATCTTTGAGCATTGACGGCTCATGCTGAGCTTCTCATCCACCAACACCCCCAAGTCCTCCTCCTCACAGCTGCTCTCAATCCATTCTCCACCCAACCTGTAGTGTGGTTTGGGATTGCCCTGAATGATTGCAGGACCCTGAACTTGGCCTTGCTGTACTTCATGCGGTTCACTCAGGCCCACCTCTCAAGCCTGTCAGGGTCCCTCTGGATGGCATCCCTTTCCTCCAGCGCATTGACTGCACCACAGCTTGGTGTCGTCGGCAAACTTGCTGAGGGTGCACTCTATACCATTGTCCATGTTGCTGACAAAGACGTTAAACAGTGCCGGTCCCAGTACCGACCCCTGAGGAACACCACTCGTTACTGGTCTCCACTTGGACATTAAGTAGTTGACCATAACTCCGAGTGTGACGTTCCAGCCAATTCCTTATCCATCAAGTATTCCATCTGTTGAATCCACATCTCTCCACTTTAGAGAAAAGGATGTCACGTGGGACAGTAAAGCTTTGTCCATGTACACAGTGCTGGTTATGTACTGATGTTCTGGGAAAGTTTCACATTGAAGTCATAGATATTCTTTTTCCTTCACATTCACTTTCTTTTAAAGTCAAAATCAGGTGTTATAACAGTGTGTCAGGTTGCTGTGTTACTATTGAACTTCTGTAAACATTTTTCTATTCTTTTTCCTTCAGCCACAGTTGTAATTCACTACAGAATGAAGTTTTAATAACACTATGCTTCTTACAGCAGCACACAAAGAAGCTATATACCCTCTAGGGAGGTATGGTTGGTTGGTTTTCGGGTTTTTTTAATGTTATTGGATTATACTATCAAGTCTACAATAAATCTGATAAATAAAATGCTATTTTTCTGAGATCTAGCAAAACACTTCCTTTGAGAAGTGCTTCAATACAAGGAGTGACCATTGCAGTGACAGATATACGCAACTCACTTTCTCAAGACAGTGTAGATGATCAAGGTATATATCACAGCATTAAAACTCCTGCCAGGGAAAAGAGGTGGCAGTACAAGGAGCTGGAGAATAAATCCATACTTGAAATCTGTTTGACTACAAATAGCTGTCACGAGCACTGATGCTTTGACCACAGCGATAGTGCTTGGGGTGACTGGAACACGCAAGAACACAGGAAGAATGGGGACAGATTTTAGACCCTGATGAATACTTCTGTTGTGCAGGCCCTTTATATGTCTGTATGAATAATACTGTTTTGCTGAAACTATTAAAACTCCTATTTTTCAAGTGCTGGGCACAGACTCTCAGGCGTAGTTTTTCTTCTTGATGCCAAATAAGGCTTGGATGCAATGATTCTACTGTTGGAAGATGGAAAAAAAAAAAAAGCAAAAGCTCCAGTACTATTCTTGAGGGAACTAGCATTTCCCACAGGCAAAAAAAACCCCAACCAACCCACCCACCCACGATTGCAGAAGGTTGTAAAATTAAGCTTATCTCATAACTGGGAAGCTGTTTTCCTGGGTGAGGTAGATTCAACTTTCATGAGCTTTTAATAAGTTCACCATCCTCCAACAAGGCAGCAACAACAGCAACTTAAGAGGAACCTTTGGGCTACTAATTCGCTAAGAAGCCATCCATGAGTCACCAGCATATTCTTATTGTACAAAAACAATAGCAGGTACCTTCTGGCCACTCCTGACGACTTTGATTTAAGTATCCTGCTAACTGGTGCTATTTTTATTATGTGATCCTCAAAGCAGCAACAGGGGAATTCACATAGAGAAGACTGACTCACTGCATAAACCCACTGCACTTGACAACAAAATACGTTCCAACTGAGTGACTGGTGGTACTTTGGGGTTGGTTTTTTTTGTTTGTTTGTTTTGTGGATATTTTTTTTTTTAAATAAGAGAAAGAAGAAAAACTTGACAAAACCAATTTGGAGTCTCTAGACTATTTACTATTCAGAAGCTGTACAAAAAAATAGCATTTAGGGTTCACTGGATTACTCCAAATTTACAAGCTGGCTTGAAGTTAGAAAAGATTTTAATACAGAAAAAATAATAAGTATTGGAGGCAGTTATCCTTTGTTCACAATAAAAAGTGTTGGTGGTTGGCACAAAGGATGTAGGCCAGCCATACAAACTCCATGCAGGAAAAGTTTGGTGTATAAGTACATAGTTGTTCTCAGTCAGAAGGTAAAATTGGGAATCATCTCAGAAGTTCCTCAGAACTTTGAGGGCACAGGGGGAACATCAGAGGATTTGCCAACTGCACTTTTTTCCCCCCATAAAGTATTTGTAAATACTAAAAACGCTAAGAATGCATGTAGGGATTTTTTTTGTTTTTGTTTAGTTTTCCCGGAGCAAGGTTTCTTTTACTGTGCTAATACTTAAGTGTCAGCTTTGATGAATATAAGTTATATTGTGAAGTCACAATATTAGATGTTTTTCTCCTTAGTGATCCCGATTCTCCTCACTCTCAAGAGTGTTAACAAAAAGGAAAAAGATAGCAAAGATCAGAGAGTGGTGGCTGTATTCAACTTCCACATAAAATAGTCAGAGAAATACAGATTTAAAAAAGCATTAATTTATTATTATACTCCATTAGAAATAATAGCAACAAAAAAAGAAAATCTTGGCAAAGTTGAAGGACTGACAAGCTATCCTTTCAAAACTTCCTAAAACTACCTATACGTCTCCAGTAAATGCAAGTAGTCTCATTACATCCTGCACTTCTTTCCCTAGACATGTCATATGACAGTTGCACAGAAATTAAGCTGTTGTATGGGTAAACACACTCACACGCTGCCATGCCCAAACCTGCACAGGTATGTTCCCTTTTCTCTTTGATCACATACCTCTACTTATAATAAATCTGAAAATCTGATGTTGTGTTTGCTACATACGCATTACTGTAATTGCCTTATCTAGGAAAGCTAACTTTTTTTAAGATATACTTTCTACTTACCTCTTATAATTCCAGGCAGATTTTCATAAAGTCTCAGCATGCTGAACAAGTTATTCTGCATTCAGCACCAAGAGCAAGTAAGAGCAGCTCCTGAAAATACTTCAACTTTAGCAAAAAGATAACACGAGATTAATATTAACAGATCGAGGGGCAGGGGAGAGAGTTGTTTGTAAGAGTCCAACTCTTCCATCAAGTATCTGTGACGCACTTGGAACAAGACGACCTGAATGAAATAACTATAGGCTGTTTAGTCCACTCAAACTCAAGGCCATTCTTATACAAACTCTTTGAATAGTCTTTAAATAATTTCGTTCCTATGCTTTGAAGTTTAATGAGACAGTACAATGTACTAGAGGGGTGTGTCTAAAAAAGCCCTCAAAGATGGAGGTTGAGCAAAAGTATCGTGTTTGAGTCTACATGATTTTTCTCTCTGCTAGAACATTTTAAAACATTGGACAGGCTTATCTGTACAGTAAATAAAGAAATCTTGAGCTCTTCTTAGAGACTACTCTTGACAATCACATGACCCCTAAATCAACAGGGCTGTCAGCCTCGGCAACCTGAAACCACAGGACCAGACTTTAAGCCTGGTCTACAGAAAATATATTACCACCTCTTGGCTCATGAAATAGTTGCAATGAACAAATGCTATATAAATGTTATATAAATTAACAAAGATGATAATTGGACAGACCTTGAAACTGAATTACCTTCTCATTTATGGGTAGGATATCCCCACAACCGTGGCTAAATATTATATACCCAGAATAACATGAAGCCAATCCCTACTGCAGCCTATAAAACACACAGCCAGGATGAAACAGATTAACAATGCAAGTAAATAAACTAACTGGCCAGTCTATGGAGTTTTGACACCACAGTTTCTGCCCTTACTGCACTTTTTTTTTTTTTTTTTAAAGTATATAGTAAACTAGTTACATAGAGGCCCTGTTTTGTGAGTAAACGTTTGCTGCCTTTACTCCAACATACTGTTAGTTATTTCTATGATCCTGAAGCCAGTGACAGGAGTAGGGGAACCAACACCCTTTCATCCATATCCATCAATGGTTGGAAACTGCAAAACCTAGATTTCTGGCTAGCCAAGGGGGACTTGAACTCCTAAAGGTGAGGGAATTAAGCTGTTGCTGCAATGTCTGTGTCAGCAGTGAATCACTTCATCAAGATTCCTCTTCCTCCAGTTCTGACCTTATCACATTAAACCTTTTGCCTTGGACTTGACATGAAAGAATAGCTAACCCTTTAAGGCATATTTTCAGGGCTGTTTTGAGGGGCGGGGAGGGGTTGGTTTTGGTTTTAAGCCTTCTGCAAATGCACATTTATCAGACAGAGTCTGGCAATAGAAATTAAACCTGTATGAGTAATTCTGTATTAAACCATTCAGAATACAGCACTGAGGCAGCTGTATAAAGATATACATTTATAGAAGCTTTAAAAACAGCTTACAAAAGTTTTAGGCTGCCTTTCCTAGATAAAAATTTGAAAAATCTCCATTGTTCCTTTTATAGCTACTGATGTTCCCCTCTCTAGCCACTGAAATAGTTCTTCATGCCTCACTAGCAGTTCTTCATGCCTCACTAGTGGACGGGAAAAAATTCATTGCCTTCCCAGCTGCTTTCAGTGGAGCAGTGACATAGGACCAATGAACAGAGCTTTTAAAGATGTTAAAATATAGTTCAATCAGATGTGAGCCATGCATGTAAGCTGCTCAATGCTGTGCCTCAGCCTGCAGTGTTCTGAGGCACCAGCTCAGGAAAAGCCATCCCTTTTACAACGCAGTAATGAGAAATAAGAGTGTCAACTGTGCTGTTACTGCTGATTTCAGCAGAAACATCAAGTATTTAATTGACTCATAGCTGACTCATTGACTCAGTAGCAGCTTCAGGCCAGAGCTCCTGACTGACACCTCATTTTTACCGTAGTTCAAGGAGGCATTGAATGCAGATGATCAAATTCCAGTCCTTAGTATGTGATTTCTGGGAGGTAGATCTGATAAACTGAGTTCAGAAAACCCACAAAAACTCTTTGGTCTTTTTAATAGCTAAAACATCAGTTGCTTTTCCAGGACATTTATATATGCACTGTATAACTAGTAATAGAGAAATCTGCAAATTGAAGGCAGCTTACAGAGAGAAAGACAGATTACACTGAACTGGTGAGGCAGTCCAAAGCTGGGAACAGGTTTTAAGGCAACGGAGTCAAGAAACTGAGGCTTAATGTAATAGGATAAAAATCAGATGCTTCACCAGAAGATACTACTATAGTATAAACAAATTAATGTAAAGAGAGCTAGCAACATGCTTGAGTCAGGCATTGTATTGAAAAAACCAAGAAATTATGAATTTGTTTCAGAATGCTTAAAGCTATTAAAAATACTCAATATTTCAGTTAGTACTGGAGAATAGCTAAAACACATTCTATGTCAGCAACCATACAATACCGGCATGACAAAACTGTTTTGTTGTGGGTTTTTTTTCCCCAAACATTCTCTACACAACACTGTGCCTAAGAGCCAGCTGCCTTGAGAAGCATCAAAATATTTTGCCTGGACTAAAGAGAAGAACACTGTGGAGGGTTCTGGAAATCTTTGAGAAAAGTACAAGAGCCATAGTCCTGACTGTAATCTAACACCTTTACCAGTACACTACAGTCTCAGAAATGTGGTCTCACAGACAAAAAGAAAGAGTAGGCCATAAATCTGTCAAAATGAAGAAGGCCAAAATGCAACTAAGAGACAGAAGATCCTTTTAAAAAGCCCACCAAAAATGTCAAGTGACACACCCCCCCCCCCCCCCCAAAAAAAAAAAAAAAGGCCCTTATTATTCGTATTTGTAGGCAAGTGTTTTTGGAACGGACAGCTCAATAGGGTATAAAGCAAGTTAGGGGGTTTTTGGTGGTGGTGGTAGTTATTTTGGTTTTAAAGGAGACAAAAAAAAAAGGAACCTTTCAGGCAAGGCAAGTCATAAAAATATAAATCTCTTGTCACATAATAGACATTTCCAGTCATATGTCAGAAGACCACCAAAAGTCAGCAGACCATCAGGACAACTGGCTTAGCTAGAGCCTGCTCCTTGAGTGAGCCACAGTGGGTGTCAGGCTGTAGACTGGGTGCCCTATGCACAAGAGGATCCAAATTCCAGATTGCACTGTGCAGACATGGGGTTGTCAGCATGGGACGCCTAATAACTGTAGCTTACTCAGTCTCCAGCCAGTTGAAAAAATTCCTAATAAATGAAGAGCTCCTGTAGTCTCACAATGTCTTTAAAAGTTCAATGAATGGATCAACACAGGAAGTCTGATTCCCAGCTGGTTCTTAACTTTTAAAGTCTCCTGCTTTCCAGTGATGAATAAAAACCTACAACAGCTGTTTTGGAATAAGATTAACAGCATACTTCTTTCACTATTTCGTATTCTCGACATCAGCACTGTTTAGGTTCATGTTTGCACAGAATTTATCTACATGGAAATGTAGCAAATCACCCATTCAGCTGACATTTAAAGTCTCTCAGATGGTGTTGAGAGCAAGTATTTTATGCAGCTTTAAATATCAAGACTCTGCAGGAAGGTAGTATAAAAAAAAATAAAAGAAATTTAAAGACTCAAACTGATGGCACTTCTGATCTCAAATCACAGCAATGTACAGGAATATACTTACACCTATTAAGACCAGAAAAACAATTTCTCAGAGGCTAAAAAAATTAATTAAAACCAAGAAGGATCAACAGATAAAATGTAATTCTGTTGTCCCCATCTTCTCAACCTAATTCCATGTCAAAAACAGACACTGGTGTCTGATTGTAGTAGTCAGCAATATTAATTCAGAAATTAAGAATTTATGTGACACTGAAAAAATGAGGGTACAAATCCTAGCTGTAAGAATGAATATATGCTTTTTCTAGCATTCAAAAGATATGTGACTAAAAAACGCAATTAATTTCATGAGACCATTCCCATGTGTCTCACTATAGTTGAAAGAAATGATTCCATACAGGAGACCACAGGTGTTTAGCAATCTGCATCTGCCTTATATTTCCATGTAGCTGGAGATACAAGAAAAACTGGTGCCCATCTAAGTTGCTACTGCAAAGTGGTTGTGCTTTCTCCCAAGTCCTTCCCATTGGGGACTATACTGTAACACTACGTAGAAGCATGTTTGCAACAGAACGAGAAGAGCTTAAAGACAGAGCAAGAGATTTACTTTGCTGGAGGTGGCACAGTTTAGGGGAAAAACAACAACAAAACAAATACAAAACCAAACAAGAAAAAACCAACACAAAACATCCCCCACCCCAAATAAACATACATACACAAAAAAGTCCAACAAAACCAAAGCCTCCTAAAACCATAAACCCACCAGACACCTCACCAGATGCTCCATGTAATCACTGACAAGGTGGTGACAAGGAAAGGTTAGGAAAAGGATGAAAAATGAGAACTATCACCAGTAAACTAATCAGATAAAAGCACTTTGGAAAGCTAGTTGCAAGAGCTCAGATATCACCAACAGGAGGAAAAACAACCTCTAACCTCCCTGCTGGAATACTATTAATTTTTGTATGATACTGAATATTAACACTTACTCTATAAATTCATACAGAGCCGTCATGCTCCTAATCCCACTTTCTGTCAATCTACCTCACCGGTTGTAAAAAAACAGACTCCTCAACTACACACACAGAACCAGAGCAATGCACAACCACATTCAGCTGATAGTAGATCTATCAGCTCAGTAGATCTGAGCTGTTTTTTTTTTAAATGGATTTTTAACCGCATTTTGAACCATATGTCTCTTTACTTTGGTTATAAAATGTCAGGTATAGTCATTTTTTGTTTGTTTTGTTGTTGGTTTTTGCACATTTAATTTTTGATGAAACAAAGCTGACTAGCTAGGGTGTATTGTTTTTTTGGGTGGGCAGAGAATGGTGAAGAGAAAGCTGGTTTATCTCTCAAACAGCTGAGCTTTTTCCCATACAGTAATTGTTCTTCCCTGATTTCCTCCGTTCTCAGAAATAAATTCTAACGGCTAAAAAATTGCACAGATATAGCCCTCAATAGTGATTTTCATCAGATGATATGAATTCTATCATGAATTTGAATTCATTCAAATATTTTTTAGCCATTGTTCCCATGGCTTCTCTTTCCTTGTGACAATTAATTGTGTGAAGCAACAGGTCACAAAAACTGTTTTTTGAAGGTTAAAGGAACAATCAGCCATTACTTCAGCCCTGAGCAACAGAGCACTCAACTCAACAGATACTTGTCTGTTGTCTTTCTCATTTCCAGTGTATTTTTAGAATCTTTTATTGCCATCTCTTCAGTCCCTGGCCAGTTGTAATAACTCGTTTTGCACCTTGGCCTTTCTGATCTTATCCCAACATGCTTCCACTATTTCATCTGTATTAGTCTCTTACAGTGCTTATCTTTCCATACAATCAGGATCATTGCCTGCCCTTTCCAGCAGTGACCACCTTCCTTAATATAGTCTTCCCCGAAGACTACGTATCAGCTTCACAAGCCTGCCAAAATCTCTTTTTTGAAGCCCGTTATTCTCCTACTGTTATTGCTCTCCTTTCTTCATATAGGACAGTGAATGCTGTTATTTAATAAATGCCTTCACCTAACGCTGCCACCTTCCCTCAGTCTATCCTAAAATCCTGCAGTTGTGAACAAATAAGTGGTAATACTTGGTTTATTAGTAAATTCTGTAACTTTTCTTTACCTGCATCCAGTCCTATCCATTGTACCATAATATTAAATCCACTGCTTAACTGATCGATATAAAGAGCTATTTATTACCTTTAATATGCTTATGGCCAGTAAAGATAATCGACATTTGATGAAGACAAAACAATCAAATATCAAAGTAAAGCATATCTTTCAAAGAGATCAAGGAGATCTACAGATACTGCAGTCTGGCAAAATAAAATTTAAGCGCTAAACAACACAAACTGATGTTCAGCAATCTTTTTGGTTTCTTAATGAGAAAAAAAAATTAGTAACAGTCTGTTCAACTGAGGACATAGGACTACTCTGCTGACTCATTCAAGAGCCTCAAGATCCAGCTAATATGCAACTAAGTTTGAAATTTGACTCCCTTATCTGTACCTGTAGGAATAAATGTAATATTTAGTGTGTAAATATGGTAGAAAGGTGTTTGAATGTCACCAGTAGCAATCCTTCAACATAACATATTTACATAGATTACCATGCACACAAATCCACCTCCCCAGTCTCTCTGCACCTATTATCATGCAACTGCAAACAATAAGGAGAAAGAACTACATTTTTGGCAGAAGTTACAAGTGGGTTGTAAGACATATTTGGTTTAAGTAATATTAATTTGCTCTCCAGTTCCGTTAAAACTATGAACACGGTTGAAGAGATAAATAGAACTAATGCTGAGTTTTCATGAGAAATCGCAGCACGTAGCCTGCATTTCAGTACTTGGTTTTAACTCATTAAAATAGTGAGATTTTTCTTTTCTGTTTATACGCAGCTTTGGCAGAAACAAATGGGCACATCACCTTCCCTAGGCAGACGAGACTGGGGCTATCAGGTTTTTTTGCACTTATTTTCTTCTTTCTGTTCCAATTTATCTCTCTATTCTGGGGGGTTCGCTTTTGCACTGATTTCTTGTTCCGTTCTCCACATTTTCTCACTTCAAAGACTTCCCTCCTGCACAATTCATTTCATAAGGAAATTCAGGCTATAATTCCCAAAAGAAGATGTCTACAACACCATTCAACTGCATGGAAAGAAGATATCTGAACAAAGGGCATACACAAAAGAAAAACTGCAATGAAAGAAATACGTATTTCACATGACCATTCTTTGAGGATCTTGGTAGAAATTTGTCATTTAACACTTAAAAATTGTACCAAATCTATTCCAGCTTGGTCTCTGATCTTTTATTCTTCATTTAAAAAAAAAGGCTAGGCGATAATGATCAACAAGTCTGACTTGAAAAATGTTAGCCAGTTCAAATTAAAGTTAAAAACCCTATTGCATTGAATTCAGATAATAAGAAATAATAGTTTAAATTTTTCTAGCTTTTAACCACATACTACCACTTTAGGAAGGAAAAAAACTACTTCAATTCACTTTTGAATATGACACTACTGAATCCCAGTGAAACACTCCTCTAATATCTTAACTCAATAGGAAGAGCCAACCATGTGCGTCAGACACAAGTAATGCAGCCTTCATGCCATATGATTAGCATTACTTTTTCTTGTGCAACTTGGGTCACTTCCCTTGCTCTCTCTCCCGAAAAGAGAAAACCAACAACTGCTGTACCTGCTCCATGTATGATGGGACTAATCAACGCAACCTATTAAAATGCACTTTTCACTGAAGAAAACCTTGAGGCCTGTCATTAATCAGGACTATTTACACATTAAGTCTCAACTTCCATTTCTAACCTTTTCTGCATCACTGCTGCAGTGTCATTTGAAACATGGTATTGTTGTGCAGTTTTAAATTTTTAGTGCAATACATCTTCTGATAGGCACCGGTAGAAAAAAATATCACTGAATCAAAGAAAATCCTATGCAGTACAATTAGGGCAAAGAGCCAATATGCAACATAAAAAAACCAAAACAAAACAAACATCCCAAACTTCGCTTTTCTAAGCAAACAGTTTATTTACTTTATGTCTGGGAAGAAAAGTTACAATAAACCTCTTCCTCCATAATACAAGCCATAACATTTCCATTTTCTATTTTCACATGCCATAAAACTCTCAGAAGTGCTACATCCTACTGGTCCTCTGCTCAAGGGATCAAAGCTACTGTGCGAACAACCTACTGTTTTAATATTCTATAGCCTGTATTTCTTAAACACTGGCAGACAACTATCACTTGATCATATAGTGCTCTTGAGAATCAAGAGATATTGGCTTCAGAGTCAATTATTATCTAATGCTGCAAAAGGAGTCAGTAAGGGCACTAACTCTCAGTTCGGCTGCTGAATCATCTCTGGTTCTGAAACTGTCTTTAAAATGCTTGAGTGTGTCAACAGGTTGAAAGTTATCTCTCAAAATATCCAAAAGCCAGATCACTGGAGTACTCTAACAGCTGACTCAGTGTTACAGTTAATCTGATCTAACAATTTTTCGTGAGGGGACAGACACTTCTTTCTGCTCTTCCTACATGTGTGACATTCCCTCTGATCCAGACCCTGGTTCTCACCTCAGCATTGGGACCTGGCTCACAGAAAAGCAACGTTTTCCTTATGAGGTTATTTTTAGCCCAGTTTATCTCCTAATTTCATAGAAGGTGTCATGGCATTCAGACTTAACAGAAATGCAAGTTTAGCTTCCAGCATAGACACTAAACACCTACTGCTACTAAGATTAATCTTTTCTACGGAAGTCCAGGGATTTCTGCATTCACACAGAACCTTATTTCTCACTCTAAGGTAGGTTAATTAGGGAAGTAAGGACCTGCCGATCTCTCCTTTCCAATATGCACATATTTGCCAAAAACTCAATTAGCTTGAAGTAGCAGAAGACATTCTTTATTATTAATTAAATGGATGACAAGGCAAAGGCAATGAATCAAGTCCTGTGCAACACCGGAGCAAAAATTTCATTCAGACATTAGTCAGCTCCCTTCACCAAAGGCTGTACCCAAGCAGAACTTTATCTGTTAGATAAACACATGATGCTTTATAAAGCCCAGTAATAAAAAGGCAGCCGTTAGCCTTCATTTCTCAAACCAGCTGTAGCTGGTATCTTGCACAGTTTACTTCTTAATTCATTTTGAAAAGTAGCATGTAAAAAGCCATCCTGACATGTATTTATGGGGTGCTCTTCACAGCACAAGTGCTGTTAAATTGCTTCCCACACACCAAACTTTCCACCACCAACATTTTCAAACTGCAGGCTTCAAAGTCATTCAGCTCTGAAAACTCCAGTCTGTACAATGTATATTATGTGTACATTGCAATAGCGTTAGTGTGATATCAGGTAAATTTTCATAGAAAGAATTGCTGCAAACCAGAGTACAGGACATATTCTGACATTACTTTAAGTTTTTTGGTTGGTTGGGGTTTTTTTGGTTTGGTTTGGTTTTTTTGTTTGTTTGTTGTTGTTTTTGGGTTTTTTTGTTGGGGTTTTTTTTTGGGTTTTTTTTTTTTTTTTTTTAGAACAGANTTTTTAAGAACAGAGCCATTTAGAAATTCGGCTTTTTAAAAATTATGAGTATACATAATTGCCTATAGCACCAGATAGAGAACAAAGCATGTTAAGAGGTAGATCAGAATAATTTCTTTGGCCTGTATAACTTGCAGTGTTTGCTATTTGCATAATAGCAAAACAACTGCATTTTTATATAGAACACTGCATGCTCCTTTTTGCACTTGCTGGACAGCACAGGAATAGCAACGAGCATCCATTGACAGGCATAGCTCCATCCTGCCCAAAAGTCAGGTTTGAAACAAGTATTTTTTCACCTTGATCATTCATGGATTCAGTCAGAGATGCATGAAGTACTAGATCCTGGCTAAAAACAAAAGAAAAAAAAAGTGTTTCCTGTGAAAAGGCAGACCCTCAATATCTTAAGCTGCAGCAAAAGGTTCTCCTGTTTAGTGGTCTGGGATATTGAGGAAAACGTATACTGCTCCTTACTTCCACCTCCTGTAGGATGCTACAGGAAACCAGGTGACAGGCACTGATTTAATACAATACTTTCCAAGCACTGCAGCTGCCAGGCCATATGAAAAGCAGGGCCTTTTAACAACATGCAGCGTCAAAAAGAACTTAGCCAGTAATGCTGTCTTCCCAATACCTCCCAGCAGGCATGACATGTATATAACGAAACCCTATCTCCTTCTTAAAATAGCTGAGGATGCTAGAGCATTTATAAGAGATTTGCATTTACGACATTTCATTTTGTATGAGTGAGGATGGTGCACTCTAAAAGTTTTGTTTGTTTGTTTTTTGGGTTGTTTGGGGGTTTTTTTGAAGGTTAATGAATTCAATAAAGTGTCATTAAGATGTTGTTCCTTGATTTTGTTAGCTGTTCAAAACTTCCTGTTGCAACAGAGCGTAGGAACTCCACACAGAGTCCAAGAGGTCCCCCATTCGAAAGATTAGCATAACAAGCTAGTTTTGTTTGGGTTTGTTTTTTTTTTTTCCTCTCCTTTCTTTACCACTACACTGAGCAAATAACTTCTCATACGTAGCTTGGATGTTGAAAGTTCTTTTATTGCTTGAACTCAAAATCTGCTCAGAATTATTCCTCTGTTCAATGATGTGACTGACAGGATGCCAGAGGTCTCAGAACAGCACACTACTCTTCCACAGTCTCCACAGAAGGGTGCAATACTTCAGGCATGAACCGTCAGTGCAGCAGTTTGAAATGGCATTATTATCTGGTCAAACTAATGCTAAAGTTACTTTGATCTGAAAATGGAATAGTGTTGCAGCTGATGCACCTAGGTACATGCAATGACAGATCTCAGGGTCAATCACAGCTACACCACAGTCAGCAGAATTTAGCCCAACATACCTGTATACCACTAGGTGAATCTACTAAGTCAGCTACAACTTTCTTCATATATAATTAATTCTGCACCTGTAATGGAATTACTCCAACAGTTAAGTGCAGCCAATACTAAATAGCAAGGCTAGTTGCAGTCTTTATATTTTTCTTCTTTTTAAAATACATTTTTGAGCTGACTGAAATCTGAACACAAAGTCTTGCATGAAGACTTACCAGTAACATTTGTGACATTCTCTTAAATTTTCAATCCATAAACGAATTTCTGAATTACAGCAGAAACAAAAATACCATCATCTGTGATGGATAAAGTCATTATAATACTTCACACATTTAAAGGAAGGGGAAAAAAAAAAAAAAGAACCTTCTTTCACTTCTCAACCTGAGTAAGTTATGAGAGAGAGAAATAAGGGTGACATCTTTTTTTACTATTACTGTTGTTATGAAAATCTGTCTCTAAATACAGTTAATAGTCAAAATCTGGCAGGTGAGTGAACACTGAAGCAAGTATTTCCATGCAAACCACTTGTAGTCATGACTAAAAGTTAAAAAAGTTTATAATAATGGTGCTTGTTCATGGAGTACCAGAAAACACATGAAAAGTAAAACAAAACTGTTCAGTAGTTAACTATGAAATCCAGAGCTCTAGGAAGACTGCGTCTCTGGAATCAGGTGAGGAACAGCACCAAGTTTTCCTTTGATGTCAAATCAACCTCTCCCTCTCCAACTACAGCTTGTAGGGAGATTCCCATTAAGGGAACTGAGTGAGTTGGCTGCAATTCAGTATGTGGAGCAAATGGGTCTCTTAGCTATCTAACCATCCATGTAGAAGCCATGCTATACTCTCGTACCCTGCAGCACTCCAAAGAGAGCAGCCTACTCAGCCCTGGTGAGGCCACACCTCGAGTACTGTGTCCAGTTTTGGGCCCCTCACCACAAGAAAGACATCGAAGCCCTGGAGTCTGTCCAGAGAAGGGCAACGAAACTGGTGAAGGGGCTGGAGCACAGGTCTTATGAGGAGCGGCTGAAGGAACTGGGACTGTTTAGTCTGGAGAAGAGGAGGCTCAGGGCAGACCTTGTTGCCCTCTACAATTACCTGAAAGGAAGTTGTGGCGAGCTGGGGGTTGGCCTCTTCTTGCAGATAACTACTGACAGGACAAGGGGAAATGGCTGCAAGTTGCGCCAGGGAAGGTTCAGGTTGGAGATGAGGAGAAATTTCTTCTCAGAAAGGGTGGTCGGGCATTGGAAGGGGTTGCCCAGGGAGGTGGTGGAGTCACCATCCCTGAGGGTGTTTAAGGAAAGGTTAGATGTGGTACTTGGGGACGTGGTTTAGTGGTTAATAGGCGGTGGGGGGATGGTTGGACTAGATGATCCTTGAGGTCACTTCCAACCTTAACGATTCTATTCTATTCTACGGTAGGTGGGTAATGGAGTCACTCCATTTGCACTTCTCTTGCTTAACTGATGTAAGAGAAAGTTGGTTCTTAATGTACAGCAAACAAATTAAAAACAATCTATGCTCCTTACAATTAAGCATTGTATCTTCCCTGCCAAGTGGCAAGAGATAGGTTTTCCTATAAAGCCTTCTTACAAAATGAATTCTACGCTGGGGCACAGTAACGCTAATACAAAATCATTAAAGAAATGTCTCCAGTAGACAGTTTTCTTGGCTTTCTCACATTCTGTTACTGGAAATTCAACAAAAAGCAATGGCATAAATTAATGAAGAAATGAATTTCTAAAATAAATGCATGCAAAGGTTGATATGCAGTTTAGGTTACAGATAAGAGATAGGGCTTTGCCATTTCTAGCTGAATGATGGAGAATAATGAGGAAGTGACATTGTTTACCTGGACTCGTGCAAAGCATTAGACACTGTCCCACACAACATCCTTGTCTTTAAACTGGAGACACATGGATCTGATGGATGGACCGCTCAGTGGATAGGAACTGGCTGGATGGCTGCACTCAAAGAGTTGTGGTCAATGGCTCGATGTCCAAGTGGACATCGGTGATGTGTTGTGTTCCTCAGGTGTCAGTACTGGGACCGGCATTGTTTAACATCTTTGTCAGCAACATGGACAGTGGGATCAAGTGCACCCTCAGCAAGTTTGCTGATGACACCAAGCTGTGTTGCGCAGTCAACACGCTGGAGGGAAGGGATGCCACCCAGAGGGACCTCGACAAGCTAGAGAGGTGAGCCAGTGCGAATCACATGAAATTCAACAAGGCCAAGTGCAGGCTCCTGCACGTGGGTTGGCGCAATCCCAAGCACAACTACAGGCTGGGTGGAGAATGCACTGAATGTAGCTCTGAGGAGAAGGACTCGGGGGTGCTGGTTGATGAAAAGCTCAATGTGAGCCGGCAGTGTGCGCTGGCAGCCCAGAAAGCCAACCGTGTCCTGGGCTGCATCACAAACAATGTGGCCAGTAGATCAAGGGAGGTGATTCTCCCCCTCTACTCTGCTCTTGTGAGACCCCACCTGGAGTACTGCATCCAGCTCTGGAGTCCTCAGTACAGGACAGACACGGAGCTACTGGAGCAAGTCCAGAGGAGAACCACAAAGTTGATCAAAAGGCTGGAGCAGCTCTCCTATGAGGACAGGCTGAGGGAACTGAGGCTGTTCAGCCCAGAGAAGAGAAGGCTCTGGGGACACCTAATTGCAGCCTTCCAATACCTAAAGGGGACCTAGAGGAAAGCTGGTGAGGGGCTATTTCTTAGGGAGTGTAGTGACAGGACAAGAGGCAGTGGGTTGAAACTAAAAGAGGGGAGACTTAGATTGGACATTAGGAAGAAATTCTTTACTGTGAGGGTGCTGAGGCCCTGGCACAGGATGCCCAGAGAAGCTGTGGCTGCCTCTGGATCCCTGGCAGTGTCCAAGGCAAGGCTGGATGGGACTTTGGGCAATCTGATGTAGTGGAGAGTGTCCCTGCCCATGACAGGGGGGTTGGAACTAGACGATCCTTTCAGTCCTTTCCAACCCTAACCATTCTATGATTCTATAGAATTATTGTTCATGCTTTACCTGGAAAATAGTAACCAAGACTATTTTGTACACAGAGAACTTGAAAATGAGCATAAATTTAAGCCATTCTTTGGTTATGACAGGGTCTTCTCTTAAAATGTAGACACCGGCACCTAAATGATTTCATTTCCCCAGCTTCCTCCTTCAGCATCTTGAAAACAAAATATCCATTTCAGAATTCTAACAGCATGAACATCTCACGCAATTGTAAAATTGATATTGAAAATAAAATACTTCAATATTGTGTACGCTGAAAAACTCTGAGGATACAATGCAATATTTTCAGCGTGACGTAACACTGAAGCAAACAAGGTACAAAAAAACATAACGGGACCAAAAAAAGAAAGAAGCTCATTTTGAGGTTCCATCCCATGATGCTGCTGCTCTCCTCAGAAATGAAAAAAGTCGATTTTAATTCCTACACAGAAAGTGGAATGGAGAAGTAAAGCCAGTTGAACTAAGCCGAAAAAAAATGTTTTTACACAAAGCACTTAAGAAGAGATAGTAAAGGTAGCTTACCTCCTACATCACCTGGAAACAACTCTGTTGGCCTATAGAAACTACGTTCCCCTCTTGAACATGAAGCAATAAACTTGCTTCCAGAGGAGAAAAAACCTACCTAAAAGCTGCTTCACATAATTCGATTTGGCATGGGCAGCTTTGGGTTTTTTTGGTGTTGCTTTTGCTCTTGTTTAAGAAACACATAGGGGAGCCCTTTGATCTCTGTAATGCATTGTTTAATATAAGCATAACATTGGAACAGGGAAGAGATGCATGGTAGTAAAGTTGCACCATGACAACTGCTTGCATAGAATATTTCTTTGCCTGGCTTCTCTGTGCCTTTTCAAGCTTACAGTCCTTCCTTTTCCTTGGTCCCTTATGCAAATTCATTCATTACTTTCTAATACTGCAATGTCAGATATACATACAGCAAACTCCATCATTTAGAGCCCATATGACTTCCACGTTGCTTGGCTGGTACAGCTATACCAGTTTAGAATAGAATAGAATA
>VWZZ01006213.1:0-58202 GCA_013399095.1 Psophia crepitans
TTCCTGTTTGTGAAGAGTAGATCTCTCAGAAGTGTGACTATACTGCCAGTGAAAGGTTAAACTGCATTTCTGCAGCTTTGAAATGATTCAGGGGACATTTCTGAAGAGCGGTTATGCTTCTCAAGAACCACTAAACCAGGTTTGAGGGGGGGGGTTTTGTTTATTTTTCTTTGCTATGGAATCACCCTAAACAGCAGCAGCTCATAGATGTCATAAAGCCTGGTTCAAATGTTTGGTGTGACATAGTGCAGAGGAAAAAACAGATGATAAATGAAAGAAACAGCAGGTACCACAGTTTCTGTGACACTAAAAGAAGGTGGAATAGACAATTTTAAGGCCTCACAATTAAAAAAAAAAAAAAGATGAAAGAAAACTTGTAACACTAGCCCAGTTTAAGGCCACTCTCAGCTAGAGAGTTGTGAGGTACACAGACAAGTGAACCAAAGAGTGTCCAGAGAAAGGAATCTGGTTCTGGAGCCACATTGAAGGCTTGCAATGAGAAAGGAAGACAAGGAAGCCAGCAGTAACTAAAAATTTAACATCCTGGATGAGACATTATTGTAGTACACATGTTTTAGACTGACTGAAGTGGCTTCACATGGCCTCAGAGTTTTCTTGGTTACCAACTACAAGTACTCAGAAATGCCAGTCAGTCTCAAAATATGACGACTTTAAAATAATTAGATTTATAAAAATAAATATCTTACATGCTTTTTTAATCACTATCTGTATGTTCAAAAAAAATATCAAAGTTTGGTTCAGCTTTTTTCTCTACAACCATAAAAACTACAAATTGTAATTAGAAACATATAGTTTAAAGAGATTACATTTCTGTCTTCTATCACATAATTTTAAGGCCTGGGACAAATATGCAACTTCCATGCCTAGCTTCATCCTGCATCAGTCAGTTTTATTGGAACAAACTGTAATTATGCCCTTCATTCAATGTTTGCAGTTGCCTGAGTATAACTCATCTTAATACTGAAATTGCCATATATCTAACAAATCACTACTGCTCAAACAAGACCAATCTCAGGCATATCTGAAGGAAGAGAAGAATCATTGCTATTCTTTATTATAATTCGTAACTAAAATATTTCTTCTTTTCATCTAGCAACTTGTAATTCCTAAAAGCTATTGAAATCTAAGAAAGCATTGCAAGTTATAAAATACCTACTTGTTACAAGTTTCCTGGACTTTGAACAATAACATTTAGATATTTGAAAAGTGCAAAGAAAATACTTTGTTAAACAGGATAAATACATTTGAGAAAAGGTTATTTGCATAAAGTCTAATTCTCTCTAAGTAGCTTGTAAAGGTGCTTATTTTATCTATCCAATAAAATCTATCTGATTTTGAAGGACCATTTATGCTTTCTAGCTATGAGAATAGACTAATTTTTCCATCCTTTATTATTACTATAATTAGATTAAATTGTTTCCAAAACTGAAATTATTGAAGTCATATGTATTAGATATGTAAATATCACATACACATATCTACATACATTTCGAAGTTCTCTTGGCTGGCATGAGGAAAAGGATGGACTGGCAAAATTATTGTCTGTAATGAGAAATTATCTGAGCTGTCAGCTATTCAGACAGCCCTCCTAGCAAACCCAGGGACGTTTCTGCTTAACTTTATGTCAGTCTCTCTGGTTTGAGCATGGCTCAGATTCCTTTTTGCTAAATTTTTCTAGCCAATTTTGCCATGTTATGGTTTAGCTGCACGCTTGCTTTGCCAAGGCTGGATTAATCCAGGCCACTCAGGAAATTTTTAATTTATTTTTTTTTGTGCTCCTCGTGACATCAATTTTAAGATACCTTTCTGATTACCTTTCTTTCTATACGCTTATTAACACTACAGAGCCTAGGACTATGGGTCCTTTGGACACTCAGCAAATGCAGCTATTACGGTGTTTGTCCTACAGCTCTGGGGAAAAGATACTGGAGATGAACAGACCCTGGTAAACTGGAATCCTTTCCTTCCATCTCATTGTACCAAAGGAATAGGATTTCCCAGATATATCAGATAAGGTATTTGCATACCAAACACCGATGTATTTGGATATTTGTAGTTAATAAAAAATGTTGTGGCTTGATATTTACTCAGTCAATGTTGATGCCAAATCAGTTGTTTCATGGTAAGAGCTACTACTCAACCAGTGCCAAGGTTGAAACTAGCAAGAGTCTGCAAATGCTGGTTTGTTGGTTTTTTTTTTAAATAAATTGGTAACTCTCTGCATTTAACAATTTCCAATTAAACATCAGAGAGTGGCTGTTGCTAAAAACCCTCTATGCATTTGTTTTCTGTTTGCACTCAGTAGGTCTCATTTAGGCCATTATTGTTGCCTGCGTTGAGTAATAAGAGACAAGTAAAGAGCTTCTTTCTTTTCAAAAAGGTCAGTGGTTGTGTTTCCACTTCTGATACAAAAATTTGTACTGTGAATTCTTGATCTGTTTCATTATTTTGACAGCTTTCATACCTCCTCACAGCTATTTATAGAATAAAGGTGGTGGTTTTTTCATGGCATGATGACTTTCCCAGCTATTTGCCAGTTATCTGGTGCCACAAGGAAAATAATTAATGAATAGTCTAGAGATCTAATGAATTTGAATGCATACTTACATTCTAATGAAGTCTGTAGGTCTTAGGCACACAGTTGAGTGCAAGTGGCTGTGTGTCTAAATAAAGGAAAATCCACAATAAAAAAAAAGCCAAGAATGCAGGCTTAAAACATAACCATATTCACAATATCTGTTTCCAGAAGTAATCTCTGGAAATAGATACGTATTTTTTCCAAGGATAGTGTTTTTATTTAATAGTTGTGTTTAATTCTGAATTTATCTGCTTGTGACATATTAGAGAACCAACAACAAGCCGTCTTCTCTACTCCATTCTAAATATATGTGGAAAGGGATTAATCTGTTGACAGACAAACATACATAATGAGGTTTGCAATACTTTTCTAGCAACAGGCATGCTTTATAGCTTCTGTGAGATCACAACAATGCTAGACTATTATATTTTTTTCTAGCAGAATTATGTTAAAGAAACAAAATTTCATTTGTGCAATCTGCACATGCAGAAGGGAAATGGAGCTAATTCCGAAATTTTGTGCTGGTGTTAAAATAGATAAGCCCTATTGCCCCCTTTTCCATGAACGTTGTAGCCCATAAATCATAGCAGTGCAGTACACCGCTGTGTCCACTGGGATGTGCCCCCCTTTGTTTTCTTTCACCAGCCAGCCAAGGGAGCTGTCTTTAGGTGGTCAACATGCATACAAATACAGTTGAAAAAAACCAGAAAGGAATGATCTTTACTTATATGCAGTGCTTTCTGGACTCTAACCCACTTCTCTGCCTCAAGCTGTCCATTGGTCTGCCCCATCTTGCCTTTCATCTGTTGCTTCCAGCTGAGGGGCAAGACAGAACATAGCCCTACATGACCCTCGGAAAGGCATCAGGCACTAGGTAATGAGATCTGTAACTGTATCAGAACCAGTTCAGATCATGGATAACGTGGCCCTTGTTCTTCTTCAGCAACACCTACCTCACAAGTCCCACTTCTTGCTGTGCTGCTGCTATGCCTCACATGTCCACCAAAGGTCAGCACTCCTACATGCCTGCCTGGCTCCCGCTTGCCCTCCTTAGAGGACAAGTTGCCTGAAGCTGCTAGCATATGTCTTTTTCTGCTATCTGTTTGGGCAGACAACACTCAGGATTGGTGGAGGTTCACCTAGAAGGACCAGAGTCACCCTTCTTTGGTGAGGATTTACATTTCTGGGCCATGATCGTGATGATTTTGTGCTCCACCTGTGGTGCAGTATGGGCTCTCCAGCAGCACCTGGAAGACCAGCATCGTGGGGATGGACTCAAGTTTCCTTGTTGCTGGAGGAAGATGAGAAAGGTAGGATCTCAGAAATATCCTATAATCCATCATCAAAGTGGCCATTAAGATTCTGTGTTAAATGTAGGATCAGCTGTGCTGTAAATCCCTGATAGGTATCTGTTGTACATTATTTAATCACTCTGCTCCATAAGTGCTGTGAATAGCCTGACCAACCAGTTAACTCATATAACGGTGCTTATATAATCTGCTTTGTAAATACAGAGACAGCATCACTCCTGGAGCTAGAATATTTCACAAATTGTGTCAGGCAGTTTTATTTACATTACCCAACAAATCTATTTTCTTAAAGTACAGCAAGAGGCAATGAGACACATCAACACACACAAGCCTGGGAGATGGATGGATCTGCCCATTAGATCCCTAACCCATAAACTGGTGAAATAAGTTTAGACTGCCTTGCTTAAGTTGCATCTTTAACTTGTTTTGCAGTATCATTAACATTTGGAAACCATTACACAAACCTTAATCCAGATGATTATGGAACAGAGTGGCTAATCTTAGTTCCTTGAATAAGACTCAGTTATTTAACACCAATATTGAAGGAGTTGGGGTAAGGGAAAACTGTGTCTGGAAAGAAAGAAATTGTACATATGAGGACACCAATTTTAACCTAAAGAAGAATTTTATATCAGGAAAATCCAAAACCCAATAATAAAACCCTAGTCGTATCTCTGTTTAGCTAAACAAACAACATTTTCACTTCTAGATGTTCTGACTTTACATGGATGTATATGAGTATGGCCTTACATTCGTCATCAGTTTATAATATGAATATAGAGGTGGGGACAAAGGAGAGTGTCACCTCCAGTCAGGGTTGCAATAAACTAAAAACAAAAAACAAAAAAAACCCAACACAAAACAAACCTAACAAAAACAAAACCAGAAAACCCCACAAAACACCTTTTCAAAAGCAAGGTTGTCATGAATGTGGCAAGTCGTCAGACCTTTATAGTCTTTTCAACTGTGCTGGAGTTGTGGAAAACAATCCCTTTTAAGACAATATCCCAAACAAAGACTTTGTGGTGATGCGGGGGTTAATTACAAACAACAGAGGTTCATTATACATTCCAGAATGTTGTTCTCTCACACAAAAGGCGCTCTCACTTGTTAAATGTCTAGCCTAGGCTATCAGAAATTGCATTACACTTGCTGCCCCTCCCCTTATTCCCGGACTTTCTTACCCTGGCCTTTTTTTTTTTTTTTCTCCCCCCTTCCTCCATCTCTGTTGAAAGATAGTAATTAAACACTAAAGCCTCTCAGTTTCTGCAGCACTGCAGGGGAACTCCTCCCTGTAATAAGCTCCAATTACTGGCTGCGACTGCAGCTGATGAAGGATTATCCTCTCACTCAGCTACGGCAAGCTCTAGAGTATAATCTTCAATTAGTTCAATTCATGTAGCACACTGGCAGGCAGGCCACTACGTTTCCCACGACTTACACAAACAGCCTTTCTTTGACACCCCCCAACTCTGCACAGATGGTCCCAGGACTGTCTGTTGCAAAGTTCAGTGCATCTGGCCCCTAAACCCACCTAATGCAGGCAGCAAAACAAAGACTGGGACTCAAGTGCTCTACAGTACCTATTTGTTTCAGTAACAGCAGGCTTTTTTTTTTTCCCTTTTTTTTTCTTTTTTTAAATAAAAGAAAGAGAAATTATTCAAGGAGTCAGAAAACAGGTGGATAAACAAAAAACAACCAACAAATCTTCTGGACCAGTGCTATAAATCACTTCTAGTAATTTTTAACTATGTTTAAAGTTTTAAAAATCCAAACTGATACTAATATAAATTATATGGCTGCAACAGGCAAAAGCTAAGGAGGACAAAGTTAAAACTACAAGTCTATTTTTGGCTCGTCTTTGTGCTTAAATATTGCAGATATTCTAAAGAATATTTAGAATGTTTCTATTTTTTATTTAGTGTGTCTGTTCAGTACTTGGAACAAAGGCTGCTGTGAACCCAGATTTACTCTGGACTCTGACTTCTTACTTCTGCGTCCTGATATTTTATACGAGCTATGTACCAACTTGCTTTAATTGCTGACTCTAAAAAGAAACAGAGCATTGCTTATTTAGAGAAAATATTTAAAAGCAGGTAAAGTATCATTAGTTATTGGTTTGCCTTTATGTTTTGATACTGGAAGATTTTGCTGTGTGCCAACTGAAAATAAGAATTAAATAGACTAAAATAGATTAGTTCCACTGACACCATCATCTCATACACTGAATAATGCTGTTGCCACTGCCTTCGCTTCAGAGGAGCTGCCAGGACGGTAGGGCAGGCTGTACCTAAAGGCATGCAGCTCCTACCACTTGCTTGTATGGCATAGTGTTTACATCTGTCAGATGCAACTTCCACTGCTGCCTCCATGTGGCTGCCTAAGCAGAAAGAGAAAGGGGTTGTTCTTGTCCAAAATGGGGGCTTGGCTTCACCTGTAAAGAGGTTGTGTGACCTTGCAGGATGAATGGCAGCAGATACTTAGCCATATTGTGAAAAAGACCAATATCACAATGGTAGCTGCTTTGGTGCTGCTTTCCCATAGAGGCCTGGATGCACAGGCCTTTATTTCCAAGCCTATAGATCAAAGACATTTAACAGTATAGTCTTTCTAAATATCCACACTACTGCAGTAACAAACGTCAAGGGTATGTTTTTAAAATGATTCCTTATCTAGTGGCCTCTATCTCCAGGATCCTAAGGAGCAGCATCTCAGTCCATACCTCATCCCGCTGAGCGGAGGGGTGGGATGTCCCTTGCACGGGGGCCCTGCTCAGTGCGTCTGAGTGCCATGGACCGCAGCGGGACACAACGTAAGCTGACTGCATCCGTCCGAGTCCTGAACTTCCAGGACGGCTGCAATACAGTTACGTAGAGTAGAACTGAGCTTACAAACACTCCGGGTTTTTTGAACCAGAGCACAGTAACTTCTTTCCCAACGTAACAGATTTTATGCTTTTATGTACTTAAGGTGTATGGGCTCCTATACATCCTCAGACCCGGAAAAGTCTGAAAGTATATCTGGTGAGGTGTTTTCCAACTACATTAATTGGCATTTAATTAAAAAAAGAGACTATTTTAATTCATAAAGCTTGCCTCGGTCACGTCCTTACACTACCAGGTATCAGTGGTATCACTCTGAGGAGGGTACCACTCTATATACTTCAATCCTGAAAAAAGCCAGCAAGAACCCAAACCAAACAAAAAACCCACACAGACAAAACCCCCACGTTTGTTTTAGCTGGGCTGTTTGTTTCAGACAGTATGGCAAGAAAGTAAAGTGTAGGTCCCAGTTTGTGAAATGCCAAATCCCTCATGCAACTTTCAAGTAAACACTCTTTAGCCATTCTTCACTCGTCCACTTTTCTAACTCTTCCAATCTTACAGTGCTGTAGGTGTTTTCACAGAGAATAAAAAAAATAAAAATCAGTCATTGCCCTAAGGAACATTTCATTTATAACGGTGGTTTTCAGGATAGAAGTTGTATTTGCTGTAATTCAGACTTTTAGATTTCAAGTATCCTAGGTTAGTACTGTGTAAACATATGGACAGCTTCCAGAAGGCAGAATAAAAAGTATCTGAAAGAGAATACCCTTCCTATAGACCCAGGAGTTGAAGGAATCAAAGTTATAGATTTCTAATTTTTGAAGGAGGGTTGGGGGGCTGAGGGGGAAATCAAGGCATCCTGCCATTATGAAAACAAGCAAATGTAAAAGAAAAATACTCCATAAAGTTAACTTTCCTTTCTGCTGGGAACTCAGGAAAAAAAAACCCAAAACACAGTGAACAATGGACTACCCTCACTCGTCATGTGGGCAGTTTTCAAGTGCGAGGCCTTACGTGCATGTTTACATCCCACATCTGGATGTTGAAATGGGCACTTAATTTTATTAAAATCAGAGGACTGTTTTCAGTGCTTCTATAAACACCCAGCCATAGAACTTGATCATATTAAAGTGTCATGTTTAAAACTATTTATCATGGACCCCAATCTAAAAGCATGGAAGATTTATTTTATAACTCAGTTGACTGACAGTGAACTGAGCCTGAGATGACACTAAACATACAAACCTCCTATCTAACCACCTGAATGTCTGCACTGACTACCTTAATGGTTTAAGTTTAAAGGTAAAATTGTCTGATGAAGTAAAGATGCATCTGGGGGAAGCGCATTTTGCATCTGAGCTTTTCTGACTTTGGTTGTCCGCTTTTGCTTTCTGCTTCCATAATTCCATAAATTCCAAAATTTCCCCAGATTTTCTTTGAGGAAATAGGAAAAAAAAAAAAACCACCTAAAGAAAATTAGTGGAAAGAGTGAAATAAGCACCTAAGCCCTGATCCTTGTAAGCTATAGCCAGGGGCAGACAGCAGCTCATGACTGTCACGCAATGCACGTATTCCTTCTACTGCATAATGAAAGGGATCAGAGTATTCTACCTCCATACTTCACTCAGTTGGGAAGAAAGAGTAAATAAAGAAAGTGAAAATTATTAGGCCCATAAGGATTTAAAACATTGTAAAGCACTGAAAGGATAGACAGACTCTATACAGTACACAGAAAACACTGAGGGATGTATCATAGAATACCTCAAGCTCAGGATCCTTATGGCTCTCTTCCAAGTCCGACAACCTTGAGAACATAACCTCAGGCCTGAAAAAGTTTTTTAGATTTGCAAACACAGTATTTGTAAGGGACAGAAATCAAAGTATATTCATACGAAAAGAACATAACACCAGTACTTGCTGGGGACCCTTTTTTTTTAATTGATAATTTTCTTTGCTTAACTAAAATATACAAAGAAAGCAGTGCAAATGTAAGCAGTTGTGGTATTACCTTAACTGAAGGCATTGTATCTTGATTAATTTTATTAAGTGATCTACCTCCTACCTTGGAATCCTGCCATAAACTGGTTATTCTTGAGTGACACTCTAATCTAGTTTAAATGTTTAGTTTAGGTTCTAGATCCTATCAAGGGCCATTTTCAACTAGCAGTGAGATAGCTGATACAAGAACCTAACAAAAAAAAATCACTTTGCCTGATAAATCAACCCATAGATCTTTTTATATGTATCACTATATATACACATGTATATAATAGATGTGTCTGCAGCTGTGCTAAGAGAAAGATTTATTGATTGTCTATGACATGGAGCTGCTGGAGCAATTCCAAAGGAGGGCCGCAACGCTGATCAGAAGGCTGGAGCACCTCTCCTATGAGGACAGGCTGAGGGAGCTGGGCTCGTTCAGCCTAGAGAAGGCTCTGAAGAGACCTAATCGTGGCCTTCCAATACCTAGAGGGGACCTACAGGAAAGCTGGAGAGGGGCTGTTTCTTAGGAAGTGTAGAGACAGGACAAGGGGAAATGGGTTTAAACTGAAAGGGGGGAGATATAGATTGGACCTTAGGAAGAAATTCTTTCCTGTGAGGGTGGTGAGGCCCTGGAACAGGTTGCCCAGAGAAGCTGTGGCTGCCCCCTCCCTGGCAGTGTTCCAGGCCAGGTTGGATGGGGCTTTGGGCAACCTGGTCTAGTGGAGGGTGTCCCTGCCCATGGCAGGAGGGTTGGAACTAGATGACCCTCATGATCCCTTCCAACCCAAACCATTCTGTGATTCTATGACTACTGCCTGTGCACTAATACACATGGCACTGGGGAAGGAACAGGAGGAATTGGAGTTCTGCATGCCATTGCAGGGTGACAATTTCATTGGAGTCACAAAATGGGGTGGGGTAGCTCAAACAGGAGTGCAGCAATGACTGGATGCAGGCTTTTTGAGAAGTCCAGACTGGGAAGATGAGGAAGGGGGGTTGCTCAGTGTGTGAGAAAGCAGCAGGAATGCCTACAGCTCTGCCTGGACAGACAGTGAGCCAGCTGAGAGCTTAGGGGTCAAGATTAGAGGGCAGATGAACAGAAGAGATGTCGTGGTGGGTGTTTGCTATGGTCTGCCTGGTCAGGAAGCAGCCATTTTCAGACTACAGGAAGAAGGAGCCTCACATTCACAGGCTCTCATCCTTGTGGGAGGCTTGAACATCCCCAGTATCCACCGAAATGCAGCACAGTGGTACACAAGCAACTCGAGAGGTTTCTGGAATCAGAACCATAGCTCCCTCATACAGACAAGTGTTCTGCTGGACCTAACCCTTACAATCCAGGAAGATCAGGTCAGGAAAGAGAAGGTTTGGGGCAGTGAACAGCAAAGTGTTTGTTTAAATCACAAACCAGCAAAGAACAGCAAGTTTCATCACCTGCTTAGAGTTCGGTGCGTGCTTAAAAGCTTTCCTGGATCAGGGCCGTTATTGACCATTAATATATATACTGGGGAAAAAACATGCCAGATAGGTTATAATGCATCTAAAGAAGAAATTGTGTCTTGAACACTGCACACACGTTACTGTGCTCTGACTTGATGAAGCATACATAATTATTGTGTTTGCTTTAAACAATGTGCTATGTTTCATGTAAATACCGTAAATAGAGGGCAAGCTGAACAAAGAATTATGTCATACCTTTTAATTGAGAGCAGGAGGATCTCTTTGGCTAACACCAATCATGCCCCTTTATAAACTGCTGAGTTTTAAAGGACAGCTTTCTCTCTAGCCCTCTAGGAAATATAAATAAAGCAAGATGTGTTATTACTGAAAATATTTGTAAGACATTAACAAAGTTTTCAACCAGCATTATTAACTGCACGATAACAGGGGCTTTATTCATCTGGATGCGCATGTAATTTATTCCATATAAAAATCTTTATCACAAATATCAAACATGCTGTGGATAATAAATGACAGGGTAGTAATAAAACAAAAAGAGCTTTGTTTCAGGACACAAAGGCAAGTTGACCCTTTTGATTTATTTGTTTTTCTAAAGGAAGGAAATGCTCATTTAGCAGATTAAAAATGAAATAGGGAAGTTGAATGACAAATATCTTGATGAAGATGGTACTTGTTAGAACTGTATGGAAAGATAACAAGTGATTATAACAGAAAATGCGAACAGTCCAATAAAACGCAAGTATGATCAAAGCTGTGAAAACAGCAATTAAGCTGTTTTGACATTTGACTGATGTGCTAAATGTGTGTGTGGATTTGAGGCATTTAAACTATGTTCATGAACAATTCTGTTTAGGGAGCACCTAATAGCATAATTTTCTCTCGTCTTGCCCTGTAAAGCAAAAAGGAAAATATTTCAAGACATCCAGTGTCACTGGATTAATCAGATTTATTTTGCTATGCTTTCTTAGACTACATGTATTTTGTATTCCTATAGGAATGACACCTTAAAGTTACTGAATAGTTGGGAGATTTATTGTAACACAGGGTGGAAAAGTAGCTCCAGAGCTCATGCAATTTCCTTTTGGAGAAACTTCTTTATGTAAATAACTGAGCTATTCAATATGCGAGCATATCAAGACAACTGGAAGCTTTCTTCTTTCCAGGCTACAGGGGAAAAAAAAAAATGTAAGTAGTTTGTTTACTATCTAAATCCAAGAAAAGAATTAGGTCTAGAAGGCTTTTTAAAGTCCGATATAATTCAATAAAATCGTTTAATTCAGGTTAGCATCACATTCAATTGCATTAGACATTGGTTTGAGATGTAACATTAAGAACCATAAGGTGGTAAAGAGGATGCAGTTGTTTCTAATTGTTACCACATTTTTGATGCAAGGTCCTAAATGCAAAGTCAAAGGGAGCTTTTGCATCGGTTTCAATGAAATCAGGGTTTCATGCCTATCATCTCTAGGCATGCTTGTAAACGCTTGAGTCTTTTTTCTTTTTAAAAAAAAAAGTTACTATGTGAGGTGTTTGACAGGAAATATAGACAAATGGTAGCAAATAAGAGCAAGACGTTACTTTTTCAGTTTCTTTACAGGGTGCAGATATAAGGCAGAGCTTCAACTGTAGGCATTTCCAGGGAAACTTTGGACAAAACATGTGATTCGCTAACCTTGTGAAGGCTCTACTTGGCTGAGACCTCATTACAGCAAACACATAGCAGGAATACCTCTGTCACTCTGACTAACAGACAAGTAGAGGCTACAAAAAGAGTTAAGGTTTGAATACAAGATTCCTAAATGCACTATCCTGGAGAGCTAGTGCTTTGAATCTCAGGAAGACAAAACCAGTTGTGCCCATCCCCTCCATTTTCCTCCTTCCCCCTCTCTCCCAGAAAACAAAAAAATAATTAAACAACAAACCACCAAACTGTCAGCCAATAAAATCCAGTGGCCCATGTTCTTGTTTGCTTGTTGTTTCTGAAGGAGTGAAAAAGCAATGGAAAAATTTGAGGAAAGCAAACGGGAAAAGGCTAGAAGGCTGGTATCATGCCTTTTCATCCACAGCAGCGCTGACTGCCTCATTGCTCCTTTGCACTTAGGAGGGGGGGAAATGGCAAACAAGAGAGATAAGGTTGGTTTGTCCTGATGCCATGCCAGAAAGAGACTGTGAAATGGAGCAGCGTGGAAGTGGGTAACCTTGTTTCGAGGCACTCTAGTTTTGAGTGAGGGCTTAAGGACAATGATCTATGAAATGTTAACATGAACATATTTAGTACATCAAATTTAGTTAAACACATGCTGATGAGACTAAATCAAAAGCTTCATGATTTCAGTTAGAAGCTACATTACTACAGCTGAAATCTCAGATCTTAAGAATGGTAACTAGAGCAAACTAAAGATGAAAGAAGAGAGAAAGGTAGGAAAAAACTAGCCACAAGGAACCACTGATGAAAAAGTCTATTCCATGCAGCCTCCTACAGACATCTAAAATACGCCATCGTAAGCCTTGGAAATGAAGAGTTGTAGATACAAATGTACACTTCACAGTTTGGAAGGAAACCACTGAATTAGCCTTAAAGAAAACTGTCAGGCTCTCCCAGCTCGTGAAGCCTAAAACACTACGGGGCCTGTTCTGCTGTCATTTATGCCACATGCAGCTTGGCGTTGGGTGTCACGTACAGCATGAGTCACCACATCACTCCCAGCTCATGCAGAAATGAGCAAGTCTCAGGCTATTTCTTAGTGAGGCAGGGAGGAAGTTGCCTCCCAGAGGGGTCTTTTTTTCCAAATTAACTAATTACAGCCATTCTTGCTTTGAAAAGCTTACATTCTCCCACCCCGTGCAGAACACATACCATGCTTAACTCAGTGTGCAGCTGAAAGTGCTGCAAAGAGAGGCTTTACAAGACAAACTCTAAGATGATAATTTCTATGATACATATTACTTCACACAGCTGGTTGCCATAACTTGGGTGAACATGTCTTCTGTACTTCACCCTTGCAGGGTAGAAAGTTGGGTATTGCCTTGTTTGCCGTCCCCTGCCCCAAGTAGTCTAGATGGGTAGCTGCCCAGCCAACTTCTCTCTCGTGCTCTCCCCTCAGTCATTCATCCCCTCACAGCTCCCCTTCACATTTTCCTCTCATCATTTCCCTACACTTCACATTTTCCTTTTGTGCCTTGTCATGTTCTTCAGCCTGCTTCTTCCTCTTCACATCCCCCAGCATGTACGTGAGTATACATCCCTCCCCTTCAACTGCATTTCCAAATTTCTTACAACATCCTGGCTAGCTTCTCAAAACACTGCTTCTCCTTACTACTCCTGCCAGTATCTTAACAACTCCACGTCCGCACCACCCTGCCTGGCCTCCCTGTCACAAGCAGCATTCTACCTCATTTCTCAACAGCAGCTCACCTGCATCCTGTTAGGAACAGCATACTCTTGCCAATCCTAGATGTTAAGCGATGCTCATAGTAGCCTGACCTACAGAGATTTTCCAGAAAACAAACAAAAAGCCACCGTAAAATATTTTTTTCTTGGGCTTTTTGAGCCTTTGTCTTGGATTTTTCAAACTTCTTCCAAAACGCGTGTTAGAAAGCTTTTACTTAATTAAAAATGTAATTAACTTTTTCAGCATCATAATTGGCATTACCAATACTCATATGAAAAATAACCAAAAAATGTTACGACCCTAACTTTTCAGGAGTACAAATTGCCTTTTTGTTCTGTTGGGATAAGCACCTGAGTCCTGCCAACAGCGTTAGTACAGATGGTAATAGCCGCAACGCTGCTGCTTGGCTTTGATTTCTTGCAGTGTGATTTCTTGCCCCTCCCTGGCACTTGTGGTTAAATTGTGTCTCAAAGTTTAGAGGAACAATCCTGTGACTCCAGCTATTTTCACAATAACAAGGAGTAGTGAACATTTTGGATTATGCTACTTCAAAAGACCAAAAGTAGCGAGTTGTCTCAAGAACTAATTACAGGCAAGGATTGGAGAGAATAGCTTAGGTGGGGATGCATAGTATTTTTGGTCATCTTTATTGCTACACTACTGAAATAATTATTCTGGCACAATCATACGCAACCAAACATTATCCTAATGGGATATAGACAGGTAATTCCTACAAAGTGTGTTTACACTGGTTCCACGTCCATTGCAAAGCAAATATAAGATCTTAAGCTAATATGGTTGAAACACAAGCTGGTAAGAATGTAGCCGTGCCTCTATACATTGATTTCTTTATAATTCTTTATTTCAGGTAATTTGATACTTTTGGGACGTGTAGCAGTCACACTGGAAGATACAACAAGGATCAAGTCTATTATGTTTTACTGCCAAATACTGGCAACATGCTGAGAAATATGTAATTACATTTACCATGTGATAATCCCTTTAGATGCTGTATCTGTGGTGAAATCCTTTTTAGTATAGTCACAACAAGGAAAGAAACCTATTATGCGAATGAGAAGCCTACAGGGAAATGATGAAATGCACTGCCCCAACTTTTGCCCTCACAACCCTCTTATGCAGCTCATGAAGGAATAATCACACCTGGGGCTGAAGGGATTGCTGTGTGGGCATTGGCCATGGAGCGCTGCTAACCTGGGCCCGGGTTCAGTTCTCTAAAATCAGCAGTAAAACTTCCCTGGGCATCATGGAGAACAGATCCAGGCCAACTGAGTTCACAGAGAAGAAAAATGAACATAAAAAGATGTTACATAGCACTGTTTGCTACTTAGATGTGTTGGTCTTGAAAGAAGTGAGTAGAGGTAACATTAAAAGTGAACTAGTTGACATTCAGACTCGGAGGGGGCGAAGCATAAGAAGTTTCACTGAAACTGCCCGGAGAAGCTGTGGCTGCCCCCTCCCTGGCAGTGTTCAAGGCCAGGTTGGATGGGACTTTGGGCAACCTGGTCTAGTGGAGGGTGTCCCTGCCCATGGCGGGGAGGTTGGAACTAGGTGATCTTTGAGGTCCCTTCCAATCCAAACCATTCTGTGATTCTGTGAACAGGATGGGTCTGCTACTGCCAGCAAGCAAGCACAGACAGAAACATGGGACAAAGAAAGGGCATGAAATACAGAGTGCTATGTCATCTGTAGAGAGTGAAGGGACAAGTATCTTGGATTAAAACTAGAGGCTCTTAAGGTAGAAGTGGGGAGAACAAAGTAATCTGGTTATTTTAATTGACCACAAGTTTATTATGAATTGTTGATATTAGGCAGCTATGGAAAGATATATTGGGATTAACGTTTCCCTGAAAAAGAATTATGAAATTTATTATAACACTCATGAGACTTCTTACAGAATATCTGTGTGCTGTTCTGGTCATATGAAGGTAAAAAGCCAGAAAAATGTGTTAGCAGAGGAATAGAAAGTAGACTGGAAAACAGCTTGGCTTGCTTAGCCTAGGATTAAATAAGACTCATTAGGGAGTCTACAGGACTGCAGTTGCTCAAGATTGATAATAGAAAAGGATCTTTTAAATGAAAAGCAATGTCAGCCCAGTACAAAGTGATATAAAACAGGAATAAAGTTAGACAAAATCAGAAGATAGATTCTGGATCAACCAACTTCTTGAGACATAAAGAGCAAAAAATCTCTCTGCTTTCAAGATGGTGAGGTGAGCTTACAACAACTGGCCTTAGGCGTGGAGATCTTTGCTAGTCACACATTCGTAAATGGGATGAATTTAAAGAGATCCAAGCTAGCAAGTAACAAAACCCCAGAATTTTAGGGAAGGTACATAACGTAACTAAGACAATGTAATACACTTGCCCTTGGCTTTGGCACCTCTCAATTTTAACGCCCCTAGCCATAAAACTCTGCAGTTTGGTTATAAATTTAGACATACACTTGAGTTTATATAGTTTCGATGGAAGACAGAAATAAACTAACTAAAAGAACATGAAAAGCACATGAGTGATTGTTTATCTGATGGACTGAATGTACAAGGTAAATTCAGACAGGAAAACACATTTTTACTGGAGTTTAATAATGTTGTTTTGGAGTAAGGCTGAAATTCTTTAGTTTCATAACACTGTCCAGCTGGAATTTCCATTTCAAGTTATTATAATACAAAGCTTTTCAGTGGTATTTTAATTGTTCATTTTAGATGGTTTTCACACAGAGAAGTTTACTTGAATACCAGATATACTGTAAACATACTGAACATCTGGTAATTAAGTATAGTGCACAGTAATCTCCATAAAGCCTGTATCTGTGGTGAAATCTTTTTAATAAATAGTTGATAATGGAATGAAGCTATTAAAAGAATTACAGCACACATGGTGAAGTACAGAAATTATTAATTTTGTAGCACAAATAAAAGCTTTTAACTGTCCGTTTTACCAAGAATATTTAAGACGGGACTGTTCTAAAATGAATGTCAGCATAGAAATATCCCATTTGCAATAGAAAAAAATAAAAGACTCCATAGTTCTACTAGATCATTTCCATAACTACTCAAATACCCAGTGAGCTCTGTACAGTTCTGTGTACACTGCTCATACCTCAGTTTATGACAGCATTACCCTAAAAGTCTTCTCTCATCTGGCCAGGACACCATTCACTTTACAAAACTGGAATGGAGGGTCACTTCTATTTTACCCCTTTCTAAGAAATACTTCACCATGAAGTAATTCATGCGTATCATTTGAGCTGTCCATTTTCACCCTCAGCAGCAGCAGAGAAGTTTTCTTCCCTGAGCAGAGAGAGAACATGTCTGAACAAATGTGAGCACCTACCTCTCCATGATTAAGATGTTTTTCAGAGGACTCTGAATGCAATTTAGAAATGGATTAATTTATTCTCTTAAACTGGAGATCCCCATCTTTAAGCTCAATGCACTGACACTTCACAATATCCCGAACAAGTATATATTCCAACAGGCCACCATTCCTTAAGCTGCGTTACCTGGTTGTCCACCTACACTTTATTTCAAGAAACACCCATCAGAAGAAACAGTTAACAGAACCTTTTTGTGCACCCTCTTCTACCAATGTCTGCTTAAAAATTAATAATAAACTTGACATTTTTAATGGCAACATCTTCCCCCCTTGACTTTATCAGTGATTCTTACTCTTAAATCGAGTAATCCAAGGCTGAGTTTATCATCCACCTTGAGCTACTAGGTTCTAAAGGTTGCACGTCTTCGGATTCATAGGGGCAGCCTGTCTATACTACTGGGTATTTTTCAACCTCAGCTTTTCCAATTACTATTTCAGGACCTCTGTGCTTTTTCCAGGAGTGCTGGCACATCGTTTAAATTACTGTTATGACTCATTAGCTTATTCTGTATTTTAGCCAGTGAAGTTCCTCTACCTTACACTCCTCTGTATGTATTTTTTTTTTCTTCAAGAAATCAATGTCAAGACGACTTATGAAGCTAGTTGACAGTTGTCAAGCAAAGTGTGAATTCATGCTAGCATCAAATGTCAATGCCATACACCCCAAGCCATCCACATCCGCTGTCAGAGCTGCAGTCGTGGCATGTCACCTTCTTGCATACATCATGTTCTTGGCTGCAAATAGTTCCACTGCGACATTGTTTTGTGTAGCTCTGGACAGGAGATTGAATGCAACCAGTGACAGCAACGTTCTGCTATTGACGTTTGTCAGGACACCCTCTCACAGCAATATTCTGCTATTCACATTTATCAAGACACCCCTTCATGATTGTTCACCTCGGATACATATGAGATCAAACAGGAGACTCTTATCGCTAATTTCTGCTGTCAAGTTCTCTACCTACCCCATCTTTGCAATGTGTCCATAATCTGATTTCTCATTGTAATCCATACTTCATATTCATTCCTTCTATTAAGTCTCCTTAATACCTTCATAGATGTATCTTTGTGGGTCTATGCCTGCCAGATGTTCTCTGCGTCCTCAGCTGAAGCAAGGCCTTTGGACTCACATGATTGCTCATGCAAGGAGCTTCCTGTCACTCCAGAACTAAGACTTGCCTGGCTCCTGGGATGGATAGGTACTCCTCAGCATCAGCAGCTTCGTCTAAAAGAGATAAGGAATGTCTCTTCCTTAACACAACGGGAGAGATTATCCACCAACACAACATTGTTCAAATACTGGAACCAACACCACATTGAGATTGCAGTTCCTGGTGATGGTGGCAGGGAAACGAACAAAGACTGGCTACATGGCTCCTGCTCATCTTGCCCACCTCTTCTCTGCCTCACAAGTAGTTTGCAGAGGGGCTATTACAATGTCCTGCAGAAGGCAAGGCTGTGATTTCTTTCCACCCTGCATTTACCAACACCGGAAAGGAAGTGGGTGCTTGCTACAGATGTCAGCAGCGCACTTGACATATAGGAAACTGTCTTTCTAAGCAAGAGACATCCCAGACACAGACAAGGGCAGGGACATTAAGATGCTTGCAGAAGTTCATCAACATTGTTCCTGATGTTAATTCCTAGAACTTTCTTACGCAATTTGTGTGTATATACTCCCATGTTCAGAAAAGCCTTAATACTGCACTGACTTTGAGGAGCCTTAGAGCTTGTTTTGAACCTAGAGCAATCAAGCAGCTAGAGCCTATATTTTCAATGCTGACACCTCATAGAAGAAGGCTAGGGTATAGAGCAAGGTTTTTATAGCAAAAATCTCAAAATCAAAGCATAGGCATTTTTTTCAAATATAATGAATGGCACCTTTGGGTAAATTCAGCAAGAATTCACCAAATCTGATGTAAAACATGGCAGCCAACATTTAGATACCTACATTCAAAAAAAATCGATCTTCATTATCTTTGAACCTCCTTCAATCCTTCCCATCTTAAAAAAAGAAAACTCCTCTTTCATGTGGTGATCCAGCCAGTGGTACAAACAAAACAAAAGTTGCCACAAACCTTAAGTTGTTTGACAAGCAATTTATATGAGACAGACAGAAAAGGAGGTATTTCACAAGGACTTCGAACTTCACATTGATCTGACTCCTATTTTTACAGAGCAAATGTATGGCTCTCAAGTCAGTTCAGTATAGCCTTGCCTACGCTTGAGCGCGTGTGTCTGGCAAACCGTCTTGGAAGCACACAGAAGGTGGAGCAGGTGTTAAGCTCTTAAAATGAACAAGAGTTTTAGTAGCTGCATGAGAATAGTGCAACACAAAGAGTTATTTCACGACCAGTTCCAGAGCTGTAATGGACTTTTTGGCAGAAAAGTAGTCATAGAGGTTCTGAACGGAGTTGGTTTTACTACTTGGCATGCTCCTTTAACTTTAAGTGGCTTTTCTCCAACAATAAGCAAAAAAGAGGACAAAGCTTGAAAGAAAAACTGAATAAATTTATTAAAAGATATAAATGTGTTCAGGGAATAATCCCACAATATTATGAATTGTTGGTCCCAACTTCTGTATTTTATAGCTCAGTCATTACTCCTCTGAACAGAAGAGGTATTCTTTTTTTCCTTATAATTTTAGATTATTCAGATGAGGAAGAGTTATCATAAAAATTTGTATATTCTGGAATTGAAAGGACACAGATTTAAGAAGTTTCTTACCAGAAACTTGGACACTCATTTTCTGAAAAATCTGGAAGAAAAAAATCTAAATATCTCTGCAGCCACTGGCACCAAATTAAGTTTCAAGTGCCATTTAAAAAATAAAAGATTTGGGAGTGTTGCAAGAATTGGTGAGCATATCTGAAAAACACATGGGTCTAAGCCCTTGAAAATCTGAATTCTTGTCCATAAAAAACCTTCCTGTTCCCTGGAGGACTGCTTATGTGTGCTGCATGAGCAGTAATGGAAACCTAGGTGGCAAGGGAAAACTTTTTTTTTTTTTCAGTCTTTGTTTTCTATTAAAACACTTTCCGGCACCAAGATGATTAAGATCTTTTTGTCATTTCCACCAAATGGTGCCTTGGCTATCATACTGGAGAGGAAGGTGGTGGTTTTTTGTTACATTTTGCTCTTTGGTCCACAGTTTATACAGTTGTTACGGCAATCCAATATATTTGTGTTTGGAATTATGGGAAAAGACTTATACAAATAGCCGAACACAGGATGGATTTTGATTTGCAAAATTATTAGTTCATACTTTATCAATTGGAAACCAACCTCCCTCCTGATAATGAACAACGAAAAAAGTTACTGTGGTAAGTCTTACATGAGGCTATCATACAAGTTATAATAGCTTCTGGCCAGATGTTGAGAATGGAATTACTACCTGATATAGTCTATGAGGATCTTCACTAGCCAAACTCAAAAGATCCCAGAGAAAAAACAAACTGAGTCTCAATTCCCTGTGAAGTCACCTTATTTGAAGGGGAAAGGTGGTTTTCCACTTCTGCTCTTGCCAGCAGAATCTGCCAGAAAAGGCAGATATTTGGACTTGTGCACACTCCAGGGGATGCTCAGGTATCTGTACCTAGCCCAGTGTGAACCTCAGTTGTGAACCACCAACACTCAAGTACTGCAGAACTTCTGTTTCCTGAAACAGAAGTAAATAGGTCAAAGACAAGTTACAGTTTTGGCTTTTTATACAATGAATTTGTGCTGGTACATGAACACTGGTGACCAGGACAAGCCTGGTAAATGAGAATTCATGGGAGTTTTCCAAGTGGTAAGTAGGCAAACAAGGCACGGTCCATCTATCTGGCCTCAGACCAGGATCTGAAAGTATAACAATTTTGGCTTTAGGGCTCCTTTCGTCAGATAAAAAAATGCCACAGCCTGTGTGATATAATGCATTTTTCTGCTATGCATGCTTTGCCAATTGAAATTTGTTCCCAAAACACTGGCATATCAACTCAGCATGAGTTGCCAGATCAGTTACCTCTTCATGCTGCTCTAACATTATGCTGGACTGGGTATCTTCTGTCCTTCTGCAGCTAGCATGAAGCAGGCTCAAAAGCCAAAGGCAGCATAACCTCCATGTTCCACTCCCTGAGGAATTTGATGTAAGTGTGATCAGGTGCTCACATCTGACTCAGATTCACTTTGTACTGTGGCTTGCTATCAGGCACAGCCAAGAAAACCAGGGTGAACAGAGATACAAGTCATAAGGGACCATTACCATCAGATCCTCCAGTAACTACACAACTGTTTGTGCCCCAAGCTCAGAGTCTTCCAGGTGAACTAGAGCACATCCAGCAAGCTTTTATTCTGTGATGCTTCACAGTTTATTGCTGTGCTGCCAAATGAACTATGCTACTGGATAAAATAAGAAAGACTGACCTTAGCTTTCCTTTCCATGCACAGTAAGGCTGCCACCTGACATGCCCAGTTCAGCAGATTTAGCTTAGTTAAGACATTCTGCCTCCATATCTTAAGAAAGTAGTTTGCTTTGATCCAAATTAATTAAGTGTGACTACAGCTGAGCAGTTTAGGTATGTTGGCCACCTAATACCACTTAAACATGAAATCCTATGGGTTTATACCAAGGCTAAACCAGTCTAACTGCAGGTGCTGCCCACAGAAGCTGAAGAGATGAGCCTTCCCAGCATTATTCCTTTACTTCAAAGGTAACATCCTCTAGTGTCATGTTCTAGCTGCTGCACCATTCCTGAGGTGAGAAGAAAAGTCTGCACACTGAACTGCTAGCCTATATCTGTCAGGAAAAAGAAAGAAAAAAAAAAAAAAAACAAACCAAACCCCACTCATTACTTACAGTCGTCTTTTACAATGGCACTTCTGTTGTGCCCAGGTGGCCAAGAAGGCCTACGGCATCCTGGCCTGTATCAGGAATAGTGTGGCCAGCAGGAGCAGGGAGGTGATCATCCCCCTGTACTCAGCCCTGGTGAGGCCGCACCTCAAATATTGTGTCCAGTTTTGGCCNAGAAGAGGAGGCTCAGGGGAGACCTTATTGCCCTCTACAACTACCTGAAAGGAAGTTGTGGTGAGCTGGGGGTCGGCCTCTTCTCACAGATAACTAGTGACAGGACAAGAGGGTATGGCCACAAGTTGCGCCAGGGGAGGTTTAGGTTGGCAATGAGGAGAAATTTCTTCTCGGAAAGGGTGGTCGGGCATTGGAATGAGTTGCCCAGGGAAGTAGGTGGTGAAGTCACCGTCCGTGGGTATGTTTAAAGAAAGGTTGGATGTGGTACTTAAGGACATGGTTTAGTGGGTAATAGGTGGTAGGGGGACAGTTGGACTAGATGATCCTTGAGGTCTCTTCCAACCTTAATGATTCTGTCATTCTATGATTCTCTTCTGGAAGGTTTTTTGAAGACAATTTCTTGCATAATTTTTCATTAAAGCTTGTTGGGGAATGGAGAGTTCTGTTTCTTTCTGTGCTAAGGGTTCTATATTACATTGCACTGGCCTTCAAATTTGCCCTGGACTTCCCAAATCCTGAAATAATTTAATTTCTCCATGGACACAGTCAATAAACAAAATCTGAGTATTGAAACGTATCTCAAAAGGACCCAAAGTAGTAACTTCCTTCCTACAGCAACCACATCTCCCTTTGCACATCAGAGATCACAAACTGGAAGAGCTACAACCACAGAAAATTTAAGCAGTTGTTATGTGGGTAACCACATTGCAGGAGGCTTTTCAGGTGAAATACATTCTGCTGTAATAAGGTACTTTGCAACTTCTTTACAAAGACAGCTGTCATACTTCATGCTCCGGTATGTCACTTTTCGTATACTAAAGCTTTAACAAAGCTCCAGGATGTATGCGGATTCAGAATTGTCAATAGCTACATGCTAGCACTGAAAGTAAGGAGACTATTAAGGCAAGAAAAATCAGACACTAAGCATATAGCCCTATATGAAAGACTACTTCAAACAACTTTTGGGGGGTGGGGGTGTGTCATGGGGTTTATTATATAAGAAATTCAGTGATGCTATCTCTGAATCAAAAATATTTTCTGAAGATATTAAGACAGTGAGCCAGAGTTTCATGTACTGTAAGCCAGACTTGTTTGAATGACTTCTAATCATTTTTTTAACCAATTCAGCCTCTAATGTGGGAATAATGTGGTTTTTTCCTTTTTATAGATGGCAAGTATTTGTTTTTGTTGATTTTCAGAAATCAGAGACTAAATGGAGAGGAACTGCACAGGTAAGGCCACATTCTTATGTAAACTACACACTACAACGCAAAAAAAAAAAGGTTTTATCTAGTAATATTTAAACACTGCAATAAAGGGAAAAAAAAAGAGTAAAATGTATGCACTCAGAAGTTTAACCCCAATTGAAAGGTTTTTCCTCAGTTTAAATTGAAATGCTGCCTTTCCAAATAAAGCTCTACCGTTACGCATTTTTCATACTGCAATTCAGCCATGCCTCTGCATAGAAATCTGTGGTTTCAGACTATGAGACATGTGACTTGTTTAGTTTAAATCCCAAAGTACTGTAAGCACAATTATCTTGCCTTTACCCTCTTCCTCTCCTGAGGGGCTTAGGCATTTATATTGAAATAAAATAGCAACAATATCCTCAATCTGGAACTAGGATCCTATTCTGCAACGTCCTGTGCAAAAAAACAGAACAAAAGGGACTCCTTTAAAAGGCTTTTTTACAGTATGCAACTTGAGAAGACAGTCCAAAAGCTTTAGTTTCAGTGAAATAAATTAAATCCACAGGAAATACAAAGGCAGGGGGTTGAAACATGTAGGTGCTGGAGGTCTGTCAGAAAGAGATATCTAAGGTTACTGCATGGGGCAAATGGGAAAGAGTCCACCTCAGAGTGTATGGTACAAAAGACCTTCAAAAGAGGAAGAGCTGCGTAGTCTTACATCCCACAGGAAGGAACTAAATAGGTTGTAACACAGCAAGGGGATATTCCCCTCCTTTTTGAGGGGGGCAAAGTGCACATATGACATTGTTTATTTGGTCAGGCAAGTGAGGTCTCAGACTTACAAATGCACCTCAAAAGCTGCTTTGTTTAATGCAAATAAGAAAAGTAGTTGCCTTAGGCAAGTTTGGCATCTCAACTGATAGGCACACCACAACAGCAGAGCTGTATGCTGTGGGTCTATTCTGATTACAAGAAAAAAAAAGAGTATTAGTCTTCCCTAGGCCAGAGCAACAATCTCTTGTCAATTTGATGTTATCAAACTGACAGACAGCTTAGGAAACTGGTTATGTTGCACTGTTACCAGATTGCAGGTTGATTAATTTTTCATGGGTCACATTGAACAAATTGAGAGTTGTTGAAAATCTGAACAAAAGTTCCTAAAAAATATAAACAAGAAATAATAATAGATGCTGTTTGCTCCCCTTCTAAATACACTAGCTTGCTTTCAAAATGCACAACAAAAAATACATACAAGTGCATGGCTTAAAAATGTCTTAAGTACACTGTCACATCATTCAAATAAAGTCATTAGGGTTTTTGATCACCTAACTCATAAAATTAGTGCATACTCTTTCATCTTTCCATTCAAAAGATCTAAAAGACCAAAAGAAAGCTTTCTAGATGTCTGTGTGTGTCAAATCCAGTAAGTCTCCCATCTCCCAGTGCAATAGTACCTTAAGTCCTCAAATAAGGATTCCACCTTAGATACTAGCACGATGCCACTAACTGAAACACTTTAGTAACTGGGTATTAAAGATTCACTTTAAGCATTAAACACATACTTCTGTCTCCTCCAGCCCCAAATCACAATCTACAAGTTGGGTAATATACAGTAGGCAGCCTATGCATAAAACCAAAAAACCAGAAGAACGTAACTCAAACTGTTAATTTTCATTTGCTCTCAAAATAGGTATCATGTTGACAAGAGTACTTGAGTAAAAGAACTACTCCAGTATCTCCCTGTATCTCAGAATCTGTATTTTCACATAATTATAGTGAATTAGTTGTTACCTGATATTGACTAAAACACCTACTGGTTCAGGACCTCAGTGGATCCAGACAGAGGCATATAAAGGGAGAACAAGTTTATCGTTCCTCCCTTTACTCTAAGCACAAAAGTACACCTCTTACAAGTCTCTCTCAAAAGTAATAATGTCCCCCTGAAGAAATCCAGCACCAAAAAAAGAACTATCAGTAAGCAAAACCCCAGTTACAGAAGCAGGTGTACTCATGGTTACTATCGTCAAGTATCACCAACCATTTCATTCTAAGTGCACCTACCCAGTTTTCCTGTTCCTTTTTTAGGGGTGGTGTAAAATGTATTTCTACAGCAGAAAGAGGAAAAAACATGGACTGAGGAAAATGCAAGAAGAGTGATACTCCCATCCCAAATCGAACACCAACAACAATGCTCCCCCTCCTTCACATTCATTTGTGGACAAGCCACAGTCTCAGCCTCATGAATGTCTAATGTAACATACCACCCACCAACAGCCCTACTTTGGTGCTTTGCACAAAGGGAACCAGGATAACTTGTTCATGATCATTTGCAGCACACTAGCCTCACCTAAGCTTTACTGAAAGATTATATGCCTTATTACTGCTTCTGCATTGTGGCCACCCATTTAAAGTGTCCATCAAAAACAACAGGTTAAAACAGGGCTGTAATCACCACAATGAAGATAAGCAAAATAATACTTGCTAAATTTTCTCTTCATCATTAGTGACAAAGTCTAAAACAACTGTTCTCCTGCATTGAAATTTCGGTTTATATCACCAGATTAACATTTCACAACTGATTTGGTATTGCTCATCTGTCCCCAAATTGCTGAGCATAGTGAAACTTATTACTGCCTTTGTAACACAGAAAATAAGGAGGTGACTGGTGACAGCCAACACGGATTCACTAAGGGCAAATCATGCCTGACAAATTTGGTGGCCGCCTTTGACAGATTTACATCATCAGTGGACAAGAGAAGTACAACTGATGTCACCTACCTGGACTTGTGCAAGGCATTTGACAGTGTCCCACATGACATCCTTGTCTCTAAACTGGAGAGGCATCGATTCAGTGGATGCACCACTCACTGAATAAGGAATTGGCTGGATGGTCAGACTCAAAAAAGTTGCAGTCAACGGCTCAATGTCCAAGTAGACATCAATGACGAGTGGCATTCCTCAGGGGTCGGTGCTGGGACTGTTTAACGTCTTTGTCGGTGACATGGACAGTGGGATTGAGTGCACCCTTGGGAAGTTTGCCAATGACACCAAGCTGTGTGGTGTGTTCAGCACACTGGAGGGAAGGGATGCCATCCAGAGGGACCTTGACAGGCTTGAGAGGTGGGCCAGTGCAAACTGCATGAAGTTCAACAAGGCCAAGTGCAAGGTCTACACATGGGTCAGCGCAATCCCAAGCACAGCTACAGTCTGGGCAGAGAATGGATTGAGAGCAGCCCTGAGGAGAAGGACTTGGGGGTGCTAATTGATGAAAAACTCAACATGAGCCAGAAGCGTGACTTGGCAGCATGTCCTGAGCTGCATCAAAAACAGTGTAGCCAGCAGGTTGAGGGAGGTGATTCTCCCCCTCTACTCCACTCTTGTGAGACCCCACCTGGAGTACTGCATCCAGCTTTGGGGTCCCCAGTACAGGAAAGACATGGAGCTGCTGGAGCAAGTCCAGAGGAGGGCCACAAAGTTGATCAGAGAGCTGGAGCACCTCTCCTATGAGTACAGGCTGAGGGAGTTGGGCTTGTTCAGCCTGGAGAAGAGAAGGCTCTGGGGAGACCTTACAGCAGCCTTTCAGTACCTAAAGGGGCCTACAGGGAAGCTGGAGAGGGGCTGTTTACAAGGGCAGGGAGCAAAAGGACAAGGGATAATGGATTTAAACTGAAAGAGAGAGATTTAGACCAAATATTAGGAAGAAATTCTTTCCTGTGAGGGTGGTGAGGCACTGGCACAGGTTGCCCAGAGAAGCTGTGGCTGCCCCCTCCCTGGCAGTGTTCAGGGCCAGGTTGGATGGGGCTTTGGGCAACCTGGTCTAGTGGAGGGTGTCCCTGCCCATGGCAGGGGGGTTGAAACTAGATGATCTTTGAGGTCCCTTCCAACCCAAACCATTCTATGCCTGTAAAGGTGCAGAAATCTGCAATTGCATTAACGCAAGAGGCTGTTCACAATAACTGTCCATTAGTATTAACTACAGTTTGTTTGCAGTCTCCCTGGCCCAGAACATTATGGATCCTGTCACTTGCACTTCCTTTATGTCAAGAGCCTCGGGGAACTGTGTTAATAGCTGACTGTTTTCCTTTATGTCAAATTGGGTTTTGATAGTTTTTCTATCCAGTTTCATAGTTTCATTATTTTGCAATTACTTCACCTGCGAAACAGCCTCTCCTGCATCATACCCCCTTGCATCTCCACCTCCTGCTGTTCAGATTTAATACCACCACCACAACAGAGATGACCTACAAGACGATTTAACCAAAACGTACATCTCCATGATCCTTTATAGATGCCTTCCCACAGCCACAGCAACGTTTCCACAGCTCCACTGTCTCGGCAGGCACAGCCCTGACAGGGCAATCACACCCTACACAGGGCACTTCTGACAAGAGACTCATTCACCCCTTTCCCCCAACATAAACCTGCACCTGTATTTAAGTGATGCCTGGTCCTTCTTTACTCATTGAGAAAATCCAGGGAGCAATTGCTGATGGTCCTCCACCTGAACTGTAACTAAGAAATAAGCTGAAGATGATTAGACCCAGTCATTTTCACCTTTTCTTCAAGCATCTATAACAGCAAGCCACAGGACTGATGAATTTACAGCTGCAGTTTTACAGTCTGGCCAGGGAAAGGCAAAATTGGTCCCCTCATCCACCCTACCCCCTTTACTTGGCTAGAAGTAACATTATGCATAGTCCTTACAAGCTTTCCCCTACTACATTATCACATATATTGCACATAAACTGTTCAGCACATTCATAGCACTGTTGTGTCCAATTAGTACCTTGCTCTGTACTCCTTGCTTGCAGGGTCTTTGTCTCCTGGGTGGCCTTTCTGCTAATAATTCAAAGTGACTTTTGACAAGATTGCATTTAAGTAGGACACACAGCTAAGCAATACAAGATGACAGGCTGTGCATTGTTGGGTGATTATCATATGCCTCAGGTGGCAGCAAGAGGCTAAAGTGCAAGTGACTTCAACCACCCAGCAAGTATGGTAATCCCCCTGCCATGCACAGTTTGGAACTGCATCCTGATGGGAACATCAGGGAAATAAATCAGCCATTTGCATTCAATGGTTATTGTGGGAAAAAAATACCATTATTAAAGAGTTAATTCAGAAACAATCTGTAAGTCAGAGAAAATGCTGAATGATGACCCTTTTTTATTGTGCCTTTCCACAAGCAGTGATTGTCAATTAACAAGAAATGCTCTTCTCCCTTCCCTACAAGAAGAAAAAAAAAAAGCCCCCTCCCCAAAATACAGAACACCTCCAAACAAGCACCTGCTCTCCTTAGGAGCACAGCTCATGAAAAACAGGTGTTGGTCTAAACATCCAGTTGCAGCAGGACTCCCAGAGAAGAAGACAACTGCTGAGGGTGACCCCACTGCAGGCCATGCAATGCCCTCACTCCTCAGGGTATGAGCAGGGCTGGGACAGTGGCAGTATGCAGATCTACCAATGGTCCCAGACCAGGGGAGATGATAACCTGGCCTGGCCTGGCCTCCACACAGAGAGCACAGTCGGGAACAGCACAAAATAAGCCTAGAAACAGGGCTACCTGTAACAAATTTTTCAGCCAGGATGAGACACAGAGCTACCTGCAATGCAGCTTTGAGGACCATCCAGGAAAGCCAATAAGAAAATTGAGGGAGCAGGAACCAGAATAGAACACATGTATGCCTATGAAGTAGCTTAGAAGAAGATGACTAAACCCCCTAAGCTGAACTTAAATGGAGCTCCTGGAGTGATAAAGTTCGTGGGGGTGGAGGCCCAGGCCTCAGGTGTGGTGGTTTAGGGCAGTTAAGGCCTATTAGTGCCCTTAGGGTCAGGACACAGCCAAAGCAGGTGCTCTGAGATGGTTCATAGGAGGAGGTAATTTGGAAGCAATGACATCACTGTACTCTTCAGGGTACAGTGCTTGGCCTGTAAAGGTGAAAATAACTGTTGACAAGAGTCATAAAAGGGCTTCTGAATGGATTAGTTGATGTAACTACCAAATTTGGTTTTGCCTTAAAAGAGAGATGAGCAATGGGTGTGTTAGAGCAGTATTACAGGCAGCTTCCCACACATCTGGAGAGAGCTATCTCTCTTCTATTCTTCATAAAGTATGCCAGGGTTTATTTTGTGTTTTTTTTTTTATGGTGTGAAAGAGTAATTACAAAGTGCCTGGAAGGTACTATAAATGCTGAAGAAGCTCCTAAAGTCTTTCAATAATAGTAAAAATAGCATATACTTTGAGGGGTTATTATTAAAAGAGTTGATGCCTCTGTTTCTAGATGCAAAAGATGGTGTGTAGAAGTCTACCACATTACCTACAGAAGTAGTTGAAAGCACTGTCGGCGGAAGAGGGTTAGGAGATCCTACCTACAAGAGGCTGTGTTGTCATGGTACAGGACACTATAGGACAAGCCCCATATATATCAACAGTTCCTGAGAAGATTCTTCTTCTGCACAGAATTTTGAAAACAGCTGCAACAACTTGCTTATATAAAATAAATTTATAACTTTAAATTTTTTCAATTCCCTTCTCTGCTGATATTTCTCCCATTTAATTCCAACCAGTTGCCCTAGGCTGGGTCCCTGTAAAGCCTGGCTCAAAGCTAACTGCCATTACTGTCTGCTGCACATATAAGTATAGGAACTGAGCACTCAAAAGCCTGATTCATATGTCATCGTCTTAAATACAGTAAAGTTCCCCTACCTTCAGACCTGATAGGAAATGTACCACTGAGTATCATCATGGCTGCCTAGTCAAGCAAACAAGCTTGTTGGAAACAGCTGACAGATGCTGCTGGAAGCTCAATTAATTACCCACAGGGAAAGCTATCCTGCTGAGGAGATGGTGTTAATATTGTTTAAAGTGTGGCCTAAGTGATCCCCTCTCTATTGCAGAATACCTGTATCCTGGGACAAAAGTCCAGCTAGCCTCTGCGTGGCCATCCTGCCATCTGAACAGATGGATATCAATGTGGGCAGCCAGGAGTTCCCAAGTACTTGTATGCAGTGTAGACACTTGGCGTAACATCAATAATGGAAAGCGTCCAAATGCCCCTTCACCCCGAGCTTCCTAAATCAAGCTTTGTGTGCGAGTGTCTCTTGAGGGAATCTATATCAACAAAATCAGATCAACCAAATGTGACTACGACGATCACATGCATAAAACCTGACCTCTTCCATGTCTCTCGTAGCTACAAACACATCTTTATCAAGGACAAAAAGCAAAAAACCTTTGCCAGTAGATTGGGCTTTTTTCAGTTGGTGATCCTGACTGTGTTTGCAGTGGGGCAGGTGCTGGTCAGCACCTGTGCTGTCCTGTGCTCAGGAAGGAGTGAAGCATTTGCCCTTCCTATATCATCCAGGAAAAGAGGAGTTCAAGGGAATGCAAAGGCTGCTCTTGACATTCCAAGCCCTCAAATGGCTCCATGTTAGTTTCCATGTGCCCTGGGAAACTCCGAAAAGCATTTTTATCTTCAGGGAAGGAGAGGGTTCACTCACTGCTGTGAGAGGAAAAGGGCTTTCTGTTCAAGGCAATCGCTGAAGTCCTGTAGAACTTTCTCTTGTAGTCCTATTAATTGTCTTTATGAGATTTCTGATCATTGAAGTCACATTTGAATTCCTCTCCTGAAAGGGAAGTTAAAGAAATATCTTTGATGGGCATCCAGGGATGTGTGGAGAAGGCAATATTGCCTGTTAGCAGACAGGGGATGGATGGGGCTATGTTGCTTTGCTCCACCATGGTGGACTTCTTGGTGGGATCATGCAGTGGCTGGACCTACATGAAGCACAAGGCTGTTCACCGTGTGCTGCTGCATATATATTCCTAAAGCTTCTTCCTCTCCAGTATCCAGGACCACGTGCAACCCTGGATCTGCACTTTGGCTAAGCAAACACATACACATACAGAAAATGAGCTTCCACCTGCCTTGGGCCCCGTGGAATTTTCCGGGAAACCTGGCCAGAGTTTTGTGTTTCCAACAAAACCAAAACAGTTTTTACATCCAGCTTCAAGCTTCACTGCAAATATTTCTCACAGCCCTCTGTAGCAGGAATAATTACTATCCTTATTTATTGGGTAGATTATACAAATCCCCTAGTAAGTAAATTGTAGGATTAAGAGGAAGGTTAATGTGCTAGATTAAACTGACACATTTATTTACTTCCTCCCAGAAGGAAAGACTAAACGATGGTGACCTATCATGTGTATTAATGCAACATTTAACCCTGCCTCAGCTCCAGTGATTATCTGTGCAAGTGCCAAGTCTCAGTCTAGTAGATTCCAGTGCGATACTTCATACACAGAAGTTCTGTTGTCTCAGAAATTTTATTTGTTCAGCTCCTGACTTTTCAGATGGCAATGCATTGTGTGTTTGCAGTGCCTTCCCTCGAGAGTTTCAAAGGGTTCACAACAAATTACACCTGCAGTCACCCCACAAAAGGCATTACTTCTCCTCATTTTACAAATATTCACTCCGAAGCCGAGATTATTGCCTTTTTTTCTTCGACTTGTCTAGATGAAGTGGACAGTTTGTGCGTAATTCAGAATCGCTGGGTTCTTTGGGAGCTCCTTAGAGTGGTTTTCCTATTGTAGAAGCCACAAACCAGGCTATGACTACATCCCAAATTTCATATACTACAAAGCAAAGGGGCTCTCTGGATTTCCTGCTACTCTCTGATACTGACGCTGGTATTGCAGTCAAGTTGCCTGGGGGGTGATGCTGCAGTTGAGGACATTTAAAGTTAAACAGACAGATAGGGGTCTTATGTTCTGTTGACTCTATATCAATGCATGTATGCCTGAATAGGGACTGAGCCGCTTTGCTTTTCAAGTGAGTATTCCTCTTGTCTGCTTTTCTATATTTCATTCTCTATCACTAATCAAGTTGCACCCTACAGCACTGCCTGAGCACATGTATCATCATGGGTAGCACGTACTGCCCAGACTTGCCCAAGCAGATCACTTTCTGCAAATTAATGTTAGAGATTTTATGAGACTACTGAGTGCAGACTTCTTGCAGGATGTTGCATGTGCATCCCTGCACCACCTAACTAGCCAGGGAAAGGAAGAGAGAGAAACAGGTACCAAATGGAGAAGCAAATTCCATGCAATCACAAACAAGGGCGGTGGCAGAAGCAGGACTCTGGTCTCCAGAAAACTAACCTCCAGTACTTAAACTCCTAGCCTTAGAGTAGTGAGCTCCTCAAAAGTGGGTTGTGGTAATGCACTGAAATAGGCAGCGCCCTCTGACGCAGACGTGTCTTTCCTCACCCCAGCATTAGTGTTATCCCTTCTGTGCTCTGGTAACGCTCCCAGGGTAACTTGGAAAAGCCAGCTGGGTGCAAATGCCACCAAGGTTTGTGCAGCAGGTTGGGAGCAGGGCTGGGATTCACCTCAAACCCAGTGACATGACCATCTATCTGTTCTTCCCCCTTCAAATAAACGTTTCATCCCCACGTGCTGGCCCTGACAGGTTTCTATATTTATCTATCCTTATTTTAGGAGGCCTGCAGGAGAAATGTATAGATTACAGATGTGGTGCTCCTTGTTTTAGCTAAGGTTTCCAATAGGGATAGTTGTTTTGGGACAGAATCCCAGCCAAGAGTCATTTACTGTTTGCCTGCCAAAGGGGGCTGCAAGTATTGCCAGTGCTCTGCTTGACTTAGATTGAACAAGTTCACAGCCTCTGAGGAAGGGGAGGAAAATTCCATCGTGAAATAGCTGATTTAAAGTGCTGTATCCCACAGCGACAGTAAAGAGTGTTTGCTAATACTAATGCAGCTTTCAGAAAGAGACTTTAAGTTCACCTTTCAAAATGTGTTTCTGCTTGGGAGAGGGCCCAAATTAAACCCCTCCATCAGTACAAAACTTCAGCAAGTTTTGGACAGAGAGCTGATTCTGATTTTGCAGCTGACAATAGTTTTACAAAACATGACAGGTTACAGAGAGGAGGAGGAAGAGGAGGAAGAGATTCTGGTGACATATTTACCTCCCCTTCTCTACATATGGAGAGCACCAAGCAAGGCATAGCTGTGAGCGTACAGACCTGTCCCTCAGTCACCAGTGGGATTTTGCTTGTGTCAGAAACAGTTATACAAGGGAGGATAGGAAGTCACCCTAGAAAATTTAAAACTTTATTCAGAAATTTACTTGTAAGCAAAATTATCATTCTATAATATTTCGATGACTAGAATATGTACAAAACTCCTCTGCATTGATAATACTATATATTGAGATGGAGAGGGGAAAAAAAAAACAAAGCAAAAAGCAATAGTAAAGAACCAGAATGACAGTATCTCTCAGAGAACCTGATAAAGACTATTTTCAAGGCCCAATGTAAACTTTTTTCAATCAAAGGAGGTTGAAAAAGGAAATAATTCTCTCCAAATGTTGATCCTGCAGAAGAATGATCTTAGTTTGCAGGGGTTAAATAGTCACAGCATTTTTTTATGTTTACAGTTCATAACTCCCAGTAGAGATAAACATGTTTAATGCTTGAAATGTAAGTTAACATTGGACATATTAAACATATTACAAGAGATTTATCAGAAAAAATATTAAAGACTATTATTAGCCCCAGCTGCAAATATCCATGATGAAGGAACAGCTGTATGTGAGTTAAGTGCCTTCAAATTGGTAGGTCTTATTTAAAACCCTTTTCAGTGGATACCTTTCCACTGATTTCAGCAGCCTTTGGGTCAGGCCTTCTTTTATTAGAAAGATACTTAATTTAATAGTGAGAGGAAGGACTGAAAAAACAGAAACCAACATTTCCTTTTGCCTTCTCATGACAGGCAAGGTTACTCGGTGTAATCAGCAACTGAGATTTGGCACATCTTAACCAATGTAAACTGGACATCAGCTGCAGGAAAACATCTTTGGTAAAAGATCAAACTAAATGGTTCAGAATTACAGATGGAGAATGGGGACCTATTCCAGCTTCCACTAAAACCAGCTGAAAAATTTCTACATACTTTAACTAGCATGGGTACTAACTGTTCCTTCTCTGTTAAAAGCAATGGAAATTTTTCTACTGACTTCACATAAAGGAGAATTAAAGCTGTGTGACGTGGCATAATTATACAGATAAGCATTTTGAAAGGAAACAAGAATCAGATGGCTACATCAGTTACATCTGTTTTTGAAAGGGCAAGCCTATGTGAAGTGGAGGATTATGAGTATTTCAGGGTTTTTTGATACAGAAATCCCAAGTGTAGGCCTAATTTAGTACTCTTTCCTATGACTAAGTTAGATTGATATCAATGAAGACAAATCTTTTTTTTTTTTTTTTTTCCTGGAGGTAAGCTAATAGATACAAGAAATACAATGTCTAATAGAAACAAGGTGGAAGGGCCACAAGAGATACATCAAAGATTAATCCTTTTTTTTTTTTTCCTTACTAACAAGATGTGGCCAGTCAGCTGTCACATTAGTCAGCTTAACTCTGTATTGCATCCATCCATAGTATGACTTAAGTAAGTAGATTTAAATTTCCCAGTCCCCCCAAAATGCAGGAAAATCAAATGATATATTAGGCCCAAGTGGCCTATCAATTTATACTTGAACACGCGGCCACACCAAAACCAGAGGAACACAGTAGCAAGAATCCTCAGCAACCTGTCACAGATGAATTTTTGTAGGAGAGGAGATCTGTGATCAAAGGCTGCAGAATTCATCCCCCTCAGCCCCGCCAGCTCCAGGGATCTGGCACAGCTGGATCAGACTGCATCCTTCCAGGAAACTGGGGGGGCAAGTGCTGGGAAAAGGAGAGAAGTCTGTCTATATTGAATGGGAAAAACCCAAAAAAGAATGTCCTGTACAAAACTGTCTTTAAATAAGTAGGAAAGAAAAGACAGCCAGATGGCTTATGAGATGGATGATATTTTAAATTTAGGGCTACCTTTCAAATTCAGCCTGTGCTGTTAGTGGTCGAAACTTGCTCCAAGGGTTTATCTTTTACATTCAGGCTACTTCTTAATAACTAGGCAGCCACTCCAGAGGATCATTGCTGCCTCTCATCACTACTACAGTCCCAAATTGAGAATAGTGGCAAATATTGTCAGAAGATACTAGCTGGATTGTAACACCCTAATTACACTGAGTTAGCCCAGAAGCTTCCGCTAAGTTCAAAAGTAATGCTTCATGCCAGGCAAGTGGAAGAATTTGGCCCTTGCTGTTCTCAATAAACGGGCTGAGCAATGCAGGTTCAGTCTCTCATTCATAACGGGTATGGATGGTTTATCCAGAAGGCTGAAACTGCTGTCTTCCACTGACTGCAAGTAACACAAATGGACACATCTAATTGGCACGTTACATCGTTCTACACCGCTTTCTAGGTCTGACGTAAACGCTTTCATCTTATGACAGTTTTGAGCTAATGCTTCGCGTTCTTGTAAAATGTCAAGTTACATTAGACCAATTATCTCATGTAATATGGTACAAGACACTGCCACTGAATGAATATACAGTATAAAAATATTTTCAGTTGTTCTTTTTCCCCAGAAATACCAGCTGATTCTTAGCTTTCTAAAAAATAATCTGTGTTGAGACATCGTAAGGTGGAAAAGAGAGTAAGAACAACAATTATGCAAAAAGGTTAAGAAATTTCAATGACTTGCCAAAACATATAATTAGGGATTTGCAGCCCACCCAGGAAATTTTGCATGTGGAATTACCACACTACTCAAAGTACGTACTTTAATTGCTGGGTGAAGTGCATACGCGTAAGCTGAGCTGTTGAAAGAGCAGCTGCAGTAGTGTTACCACAGGGCAGAAGTCCTGTTGTTGAAACAGGTTATTCATAAACCGCTTCTATGACATTCTCTGCCTGTGAAGTTAGTTGGGCTTTGGGGGAAAAAAAAAAAAAAGTAATCTGATGTTCTGTTTTACCTTCTCAGCGTTTACTCGCTGACATTAAACTGAGATATTTATTACACATGTGGTTTTAACATTTTAAATCTGCACATATTTCCTACCCATTTACATCCATTGTGTAGGGATGATGCTGTAAAAAAGCAGTCACCTCACTGATATTGTCATGAGCCAAGCACGCAGTTGCCTTTCAGGGGGAGCCTCAGTGAATCACAGAGGATCTGACCCTGTTTCACAGAATAATGCAGGCTGGAAGGGGCCTCAGTCCAACTTCCTGCTCAATGCAGGGACAACTCAGGTCAGACCAGGTTGCTCAGGGTTTCACTCGATTGGGTCTTGAAACAGCCTCTTCCATTGCTTGACTGGCCTCTTGGTGAAAAAATGGGGGGTTTTATATCCAACATGAACCTCTCTTGTTTCAACTTACACCCTTTGTCTGTCATCCTCCTACCATGCACTCCTGTGAACAGCCTGGCTCCATCTTCTTGATAACTTCCTTGTGGGTAGCAGAAGGCCCTCAGTTCCCCCTGAAGCCATCTCTTCTCCAGGCTCAACAAGTCCAATTCACTCAGCGTCTCTTCACCAGACAAGTGCTGTAGCCCCAGACAATCCTGGTAGTCCTCCACTGAACTCAGTTCCTTTTACTGACACCTTTCTTGTATCAGGAGGGATGGGTAAAACAGTATGATAGGTGCAGTCTAACAAATGCTGGATAGAGGAGGATGGTAGCTTCCCTCAACCTGCTGACTGTGGTCCGGTTAATACGGCCAAGGATGCTGTTAGCTGTTGTCACTGCCAGAGCACAGGGCTGGCTCATGCTCAGCGTGATGCCTGCCAAGACCCCCAGGACTGTTCCTGCAGAGCTGCTCCCCCAGCCTGTAGCACTGCAGGGGCATTCTTCCCTCCCAAGGACAGGTCTTTGCATTTATTCCTGTAGAATTTTGTAGGGTTCCTGTTGACCAATCCCTCCAGCCTGTCTAGGTCATTAAAGGTCATATTTCTGCCCTCAAGAGTGGTCCCTCCAATTTGATGTCATCTGGAAACTTCATAAACACGCAATCCATCAACTCCTCCAGGTCACTGCTGAACAGGATTGGTCCCAGGAGAGACCTCTGCATCGCTCCCCTTGTCACCGACCTCCTGTTAGAGTAGAACCACTACCCTCTGAGTCTGACCATCCATTTTTTATGAATCTATTTGCCCACCCATGCAGACTGTACAGTCTTAACTACAACACTGTGGAGGACAATGTTGAAAGGCCTCGTTAAAGTAACATCCAGTGCTCTCCCCTCCTCCACAAATCCAGCGATTTTGTCACAGAAGTCAAGGAGATCACTCAGCTATCATTTACCTGTCTGGTACTCTCTCCTCTCTGCTCTTTTCAAAAAGAAAGGCAATTCAGTGTGCTTACTATCAGGAACTTTGTACCTTCTCACAAAACTGTACCTTTACCATCACAGAATTATAAATATGCAATAATTTATAAGTAAAACGCACCTCAGAGCTCTAGAGAGGGCCGCCAGCAGTGAAGCAATGACTAAAGCCTATAAATAAGACCATGGCCTCGGCATGTTTAAGAACCAAGGAACCGTGGAAATCGGTAGCTACATACAGACCAATAAATCAAGTGCCTGAGCTGTTCGCGTGCCTTGGGACAGGACTGACTGTGCCATTAGCACGTTCACTGGCACCGCTTGGCCTAGGCCAACTAGAACTCTTCCAAATAATTCCTAGCCACAATTTGTCAGCTGAAATATCCAAGGGACTGCTCCCAACAGGCATTTGGCATGCAAACATCCTGTTTTAAGGACCATGGGTTTACTAACGTAAATGTGGGCTGTTTCAGGAACTCTGGCCCCAGAGCCCAGGACACTCCCAGGCATGTTTAATCAGCTATTATACACTAAGCCACTGGAAGGTTTTTTCCCAATTCAGCTGTTTCAGATGTGACTCTGTCCTGATCAATGTGTGCCTCTTTCACCTGTGAAAGCTTAGAAACTAAGAATCAGTTGCATAATATATAACTTTTTGAAGACTCATGCTAATACAACCCAACCACTTTTCCTGTGTGCTTTTATGAAGGTGAAAGATACTCTGCAGGTAATTTTCAAAGTAATATCATACAGCAGCTGTGTTGATACTATTTTATTACGAGCATGAATAGTCATTAGCATTTCTTCCCTTATCTGAACAGTGTCACTAAACTGATGACACTCAGGTCCATTCAGAGAGTTGAATCCCTCCCTCGTATATGACCATGCTGCCCTCACTGACATTCCCACTGTGCTAGAAATAATATGATGAGAGAACTGATTGCTAGGATAAAGAAAAGTGACACTGTCCAGTCACATCAGGGTGATTTTTCACAGGTACAAGAAACACCCAACTCCTATTAAGGATCAATGAGAATTAGCCAGCCATCCCCGCACAGTGCTCTGCAAGCTCCAGGCAGGGGGACTCTGAGTCTCTGCTAAGATAAAACTCCAAGCGGATGTGTCTAACATGGGGCTTAGCAGGTTGCCCACCCATTCCTGCAGCTGATGGGGCACAGTTGTACACCAACATCCCAAGTATTTCCAGCCGCACCTCCCAGGAGGTGGGAGAGCAAAACAGCTTGGAGCCAAAACCTACCTTTGGGTATCATATCCATGCTGGTGAGAGAAAGCCACAATGGGATCAGAGTATTTGTATTGCATTAGTTTTGTTGATAGCTAAATAGTTCCACAGATGTGCTGAACCATGAAACACACGCAAGAGAAAAGACATATTTTGTCAGTAAACTTTATGTAAATGTAGCACAAATATGAAAACATCGGTAACAGGATATGGCTGAAATGAAAACATGGTCAGTTTTCTGTAGACAAAACAACTAGTTTACTGTAATACAAGACTTTTGTATTACATGAGTAGTTTTTAATTACACCATTGAAATGTCTCTTTTGGCAGGACTGTTGAAGTCTTTTCTCTATAAAGACATGAGGAAGAGGAGAGGATTACTAGCGTTCAGTTACAACTTGGTGCACCACCAGGATCCACGCAGTGAAATCGTGGACTGCCGAGATCCTGCCCAGGAGAGGACCATCATGGGCAGCAGCAGAACCCAGCTGTGCCCACAGATGCAGTGTGTCCCACGGGAACAGGAAGGTTCGTTGTGCTTTGTTTTCTTCTCACTATTCACTTTCTCTGCTGGCTCACCCTACCAAAGCAGTCAGGATCACAATAAAAGAATGTTATGGCACTTCATGCCAGTGTAGATATGCTGTAAGCCTACAACTTGGACTAGGCTGTTATCAGTCAAACACAGATCTCCTAAGTGCATAACACTTGCTCCTCTCTGCGTTCAAGAACTCCAAATCTATCTGCCTGTCTCTTCAGCTTACAGTGATGACTCACTGATTACATTAATGAAACATGAAAGGGCTCCATCAGTTCATGAACAACTAGGAAACAGCAATTGACCACAAAGACATTTTACATCCACTTTTTTGCAACAGGTCAGTCAGGTTTGCATTATTGTGCCTGCTTCCATGACAGAAACCTCAGACTGGGAAGTATCTGTCTTCCAGGTTTTTAATCAGTCTCCCTGTGATTCCAGCTGTGCCAGGACAGCTGTTTTAGCAGCCTTCATGATGGACAAAATCACATAGAATCATAGAATCAATAAGGTTGGAAAGGACCTCTAAGATCATCAAGTCCAACCATCAACCTAACACCACCATGCCTACTAGACCATGTCCTGGAGCGCTGCATCTATGCGTTTTTTGAACATCTCCAGGGACGACGATTCAACCACCTCTCTGGGGAGCCTGTTCCAATACCTCACTACTCTTTCTGTGAAGAAGTTCTTCCTAATATCCAATCTGAACCTGCCCTGACGCAACTTGAGGCCATTTCCTCTTGTCCTGTCGCTAGCCACTTGGGAGAAGAGACTGACGCCCTCCTCACTATAACCTCCTTTCAAGTAGTTGTAGAGAGCAATCAGATCTCCCCTCAGCCTCCTCTTCTCCAGGCTAAACAGCCCCAGTTCCCTCAGTCACTCCCCATAAGATTTCTTTTCCAGTCCCTTCACCAGTTTTGTTGCCCTTCTCTGGACACGCTCCAGCAGCTCAATGTCCTTCTTATATTGAGGGGCCCAAAACTGGACACAGTACTCCAGGTGAGGCCTCACCAGAGCCGAGTACAGGGGGACAATCACTTCCCTACTCCTGCTGGCCACGCCATTCCTGATGCAGGCCAGGANATCTTTCTGGAGAGCCATCCTACCCTCAAGCAGACTGACACTGCCTCCCAGTTTGGTGTCATCTGCAAACTTACTGAGGGTGCACTCTGTCCCCTCGTCCAGGTCATCGATAAAGATGTTGAAAAGTGCTGGCCCCAAGATCAAGCCCTGGGGAACGCCACTAGTGATCGGCCACCAGCTAGATTTAACACCATTGACCACAACTCTCTGGGCGCGTCCTTCCAACCAGTTTCCAACTCAGCGAAGAGTGTGCCGGTCCAATCCATGAGCTGCCAGCTTCCCCAGGAGATGCTGTGTAATACTGTATCAAAGGCTTTGCTAAGGTCTGAGACTTCTCTTGGTTGTAGCCTTTTTAGAAAAGCTTTTGGGGCTGGTCAAGATACTGATTTTATATTATAATAAATGCTTTTGTACAAAGATAGCAGTGGTTGTATCTTTTCTCAGGAAACTCGGCACTCTCTGGGGTCTGTGACTCCCAGATTGCAGCTCTCCCTCAGAGGGAGGCTGCAGGATGAAGCACAAGGACAAAGTTGATCAATTAGACAGAAAAGAATCTCTTTCTGCATTAATGATGGTACAGCTTTTGGTCCTGTAATGCAACAGCCCAGAACAAGAGCAGGATGCTGAACACCTCATTAACATGGCCAAAACAGAGCTTTGACTCAGTTCTCCATAGATGTTCCCACACTCGTAATGTAATGGCAACTTGTAAACAGAATATCAGTTATAAATACCTCAGAAAGATGACACATACCCTGAATCTTATTTGTATTTATTTCTGCTGTACGTATTTTGCTGGAGTTCAAATAGATTCATACTTCTGGCTGCTCAAAGCACAGGCTTTACTTTGCATTGGCAAAGTATAGGGAAAAAACCAAGCCTAGGTAAGAGCATCTAATTCTACTCCTGAAGTTTTGCCATGATACCATTTAAAATAACCTTTGTTGAGTTTTTCAATTTGTATATATATGTATATACATTTGTTTATTTGCAAATGCATATAGAAAAATATGAAACAAAAGAGTCTTTGTCTTTCCATCAACTACAAAGGGAGTTTAGATGGTGAGATCATCTGTCAACATCTCTCCCATAAGTGTTTAAATATGGACAGATGAGAGTGTCATTGATTATCTGGTTCCTTTATTCTGTAGATTTGATACTAGATGAATAGTGGTTTACTGGGAGAAGCATGAACCCAAGCAGTAAGCTGTCAGTTGCATCCAGTCAGTGGAGAGCTAGGAAACTGGTCAGCAAGCAGCCGGGAAGTTAGGGGTTGGTTTTGTTGGATGCAGTATCCTTCCCTGTCTATCCTGAACTGCTGCACTGCACTGTCACCCTTGTATAGGCTTTGCAAATTCTTTGTGTGCTTTGAGTTCTCTCAGTTTTTAAAACTGTTGTATAAACAGCAATTAATTTAGAAAGGAGCACAAGAGCATGCTCTACAGCTCATAGAAGTCAGTGTGCAGATATCAGTGACTTCAGGAGGCTCTGGATCGGGCCCTATGCCTTTAATTGTGTTTGAAGTGAGAACATAAATCTTAAATGTTTTACAAAAGAAATAACTTCCTATGCCAATGTAACAAAACTTTTAACATGTGCCTGCTCAGGAAGTTCAGCTTTTTATGGGGACAAATTAACAACTTCTATCCCTGAATGAGAGAAAACTGAACAGAAACTTCTTGTGAAAGACTTTCCAATTATTTATTAAAAGCATATAGAGCTGATATAATATTATTCTGCTCCAATTTATTGTTTCTCCAGACTACTGCACTTTTTGCTGTGCCAACACATTTTCCAGGGCCGGTCTTTTCCTTGCTCTTTTCCTATGGTGGCATCTTTTGAAGTGTGTTTCCTTCATGATACAGCACTACACAGCTGCCCTTGGAAACATCAGATCCTGCAAATTTCATTTTAAACTCCATTGGTAAATGACACCAGCCTTCGTGGAGTTTAAATTCTTTGGAGACATCAAGAGCAGCGTGCTGGTCAGCTCTGTAAAGGAAAATGAGGCTAGATGCCAGGTTCATATCATGCTCTATAAATAAAGTCAATATTTGCTAGCTTTAGGCGATTTCTCAGTGATGAGGCTACAAATGAATTGGCAGTGTGTGATGTCTCAGAGTCTTATGGTGACATCATCCACATGTAAGATCAAGATGAGTGAGTAAAACTATTTGGACTGCATCTATGAAGGCAACAACTTAAACCTTCTTGCTCATTCTTTGTTTGCCCATCTGGAATAAAATGTCTGAGGAAAAAGAAATTGGAAATTTCATCTGGAGAGGCATTCTAAGCACAGAACCCCAAACTATAAAACAATCCAGTCTTCCCTTTATACAAGTATGCTTTCACGTATCCTCCACCTTCTTGAACTCTATCTATGTAATAGTTTTTACCATATTAGAAAATAATTTTTAAATGCTGATTAAAAAAACCAACAAAACAAAACCAAAAAAGTGGTTTCAACTAATACAGTTGTTCTGGCCACCACTGAAAGAGCAATTTTTCTGTTAGTACTTCCCCTGCATTCCCCCCTCCACCCTCAAAACCCACAGTGGGATCACTGTATGTTTAAATGTGGTATAGCCTATAAAGTACAGACATCGAGCAAGCAAAGGCAAAGGAAAAAAGGGAACAAGGAACTGTTTGAAGAGAGGGAGATGATAAAATCATTGGCTCTGCAGCTAAAAGATTTAGCAACGGGTTTTGCTGGATCAACCCAAAGCTCCAGGGAGCATGAAGTACCTGAAGGTATGTGTAGACTGATGGTGATTACTAGTAATTTTTGTGTTCCTGACAAGGATACAGCACAGGAGCTATGCATTACTACAAAGCTGATGTTGTTGAAGAAGGTACTATGATTTGGTATAAATATTTAATAAATACTTATTTAGTATAAGTATTTATTTTATTATATTAATTATATTATTGATGATGATGATGATGGTGATGATGATGATGATTATGTCAATATTTCCAGTCCTAAGTGCTTACAAAAACCATAGGCTTTTCAAGAAGGATGAATTCTATGAGATTATTTACAAAAAAAAAAAAAGGTAAGTTTTAGGATCTTCTTTGCTGACTTTTTTCAGATGTTAGATTTCATATACCCAACTTTCCACTATAATCAAGAAGGGTTAAATGCTGAAAGCTGCAATTCGGCTTTCAGAACAAGGTTTCTTTCACAGGAGATGCAGAAAACCATTAAGTGTAAGACCATCAGGACCAACACCACTGTATTTTTGGTTGCTTTATTCAAGTGTTCACTGCAGGGTTTTCATTTTTCGCTGCATTTTATTTTAGCCGACCATGATGTCTATCCCCTAAAATGTTCCCCAAATGCATGTAATTGTTTCTGCCTTTCTATATTCTTAACCAGACAACTGATCTCAGTCTTGTTGGGTTTTACCAAGTAGGGGGAAATGCCTCTGACTACCAGTCCCTCTAGTCTAGAAGACTGTTTGCACCTGGTAATTTCTAAATACAGAGGACAGTTGACCTGTAAAGAGTTACGCAGGAACTATATAATTATGAACAGGTAACACGAATGGAAGAAAGCACACAAATATGCTTCTCTGCAGTCATGATTTTGTTGAAAGTCAGCCAAGGGAATAATTCCAAATGTCCGTCTATCTTTGTCACTTCATTAGAAATAGATCAAGTACTGCCTGCTGGGGAGAATATGCAGCAAAAGATTTAATCCTACTAATACTACTACTACTACTGATAAATAGTTTATGCTACTGTAATGCAAACCAAAAGAGGCTAAAACCAGAGCAGCATGTGGCTATCATACGACTTGAAGTTTGGCTTGTTCATGCAGTCATGAGGGCAAAAAACAGAGAAGGCTGAACAACCACATGTCAATGGACCACCCCAGCCACCAAATCTAGTGCAGAACATCTTCATCTACTGCTGCTTTTAGCTGTTAACACGTTGCCAGCAGGGTGCAATAGAGGAGAGAATTTTACCTGCCCAGAATAAACAATCTGTTGGTGTACATGAGGTTACACACGCACTGGCAGAAGCTTGCAACAGATTTTGAGTAATGAACTAAATGATAATTGCTATGTATAAAGGATTTTTAAAAATAAAATCCACGTTTAGAAAAGTAAATGTAATACTAGGTGCTTAAAGTTAAGCATCCTTTAAGAAGGAAATAATCATGGCTTCAGTTTTCCTGCCCATAAAATGGGGGTAATGTTACATAGTCATTTTCTAAATTACTACAGGATGTTTAGATGGGAGTCTCTACATTAGAGCATGATAGTGCTATTTTCAATCTCTCTCCACACCATATTAAGTGCAATGCTTCCAAAAACATGCCCTGTCTACACTGCCGCGTAGTCAAGTCTGATTTAAAAAAAAAATAAAGGAGAGTGAGTGACCAAGCACACATTACAGCTGTGCCACTGGGTCAGTAAGTGAGAAGTTAAAATAAGAAGTTCATTCAATAAAATATTGATTCTGGAAAGAGATTACAGGAAATCATACCGTACCACTAACTTAATTTATGAGTATTTATATTGCAGGAATTATACCAATATATCAAACACAATGCCTTCAACCTTAGTTCAAAAGAAAATTTTATCTCTAAGCTTTAACAACAGGGCTGAAAATAATTCAGATTATATGGGCAGCATTTTAGCAGCCCATTTTCATCTTTAAAAGCAACACTCTAATGTATGATGGTTAAGGATCAAGTTGGGATTATGTGGAGAATGTTAAACATATACCAAATAATACATCTGTTTTGAATAAAAGATGTTGCATAGAGTTCCAGTTCATTTTTTTTTTCAACTCTTTGCTGTACGTGTTGTAGCTGCTAAGTGAAACCACGCATCAGATAAATACATCACTTCAGCAACAGATTGCTAATCAATTGTCTGACATGTTCTGAAATATGTGGGTTAAAAATACTCGGGGCAAAGGCTTTTCTAGTTTGAAAAAAAAAAAAATCCTGTTTCATGTTCTCTTGTGGTTCATTCTTCCATGTCTGAGCTCCTAAGAGGGCTGCCGTTGTCTCTAGGCTGGTGCTAGATCATTTCCTCCATGGTGGGAAGGCAGCAAGACCTTGTACCATGTTCTCTGCCCATTGACAAAAGCTAGTCTGACTGCAGTCATATTTGTTGACCTGGCAGACTCTGGCCAGCAAACAGGTTGCTCCCAATAAGAGAACCACTAATATACTCTGTTTGATTGCTGTATCTTACAACTTGAATAGTGTCCTGAAGCAACCAATTTTTTTCAGAGAATTCATTTAGAAATTCTCTTACTTGGCTTATTATTTTTTTAAATCTTCAATTGGAATAGGAAACTGAAAACTTTCCATAGCATACAGTTTGTCAAAATTACTGTGTTTGACTCACTAATGATTTCACTTCAATGATGTCAAAGCATTACACTATAACATACTGGTGTTAGATAGTATCAAATCTGTACGACAACGGTATCAATAACTAGCATGACTAGTTCCTAATACTCAAAGAGAAATGTTTTTAATACTTTAATCGAAACACCATTTAGCACTTTTCATGGTCTTTGCAGGGCGCAACCAAAGAAGCCCCCGTGTAGCATCAGAGAGCTGCTCACTGTGGGATACTACTCCCTCCAGCAGATCCCTTCCCCTGTTGACTGATCTCTATATCCAGACCTGCTATCCCCCTCCCTGGGCACATCCACGAAGAAGTGCAGACCTTCATCTCAGAGACAAATGTGACAAATACAAATCACAGCCCAGCACATGCTTCTCTTGCAGGAAGAGAGGCCCCCTCCATAACCTCTGAGAAGGCTGCCACTGGGCCCACGGCCAAGCTTCTCCCAAGGACAGGCCAAAGGCTACAACCGCCCCAGCAGTGCACGTTGTCGAGAGCTTCGGCCACCGCTTTCTTTCGCCTCAGTGAGTCCCTCACAGCAATGATCTGTGGGCTGGTGGGTCTGTGTTTGGTGGGACTGAGTGGAACCCACACTGCTTGCCCAGCATACCACATTAGCAGTGACTGTACCTCCCACAGCTTACTCTAGAAGATGAGGAATGCTTTGAATCCCACAGTCTTCTGTCACAGGTTAATCCCGTGCAAGAGTAACCCAGCGCAGACCCTGAAGAAACCCTCTGCCTTATAAGCCTTCTGGCCACTTCCCACCCAGCACTACTGTAAGCCCCTGTGATGCCTGCCCAGTGTACTTCCACACTGCGCCCCCAACACCGTTGTACAAGCTCACATTCCTCTCACTCCCTTTCCCAGCAACTAGACCACAAGGCAGCTGCCCCTCTTACCATCACATAACAGGCTGTCCCTGACCTTCACATGACTGGTGTGGAGCCCTGGTTGGCCAGCTTGTACACCAAGCTACAAGCAACTTGGTTCACTAGGGACATAAGTTGGAGACTTCGTGAAGCAGTAAACATTGGCACAGCCACAGGGTTCCCAGACCCACATCACTTCCCAATACAAGAGGAAAATGAGTGCGTGTAAACACTGTGTTCTAGGCTGCAGCCACTCTTCTAGTTCCTCCAGAACTTCTTACTGACTTTCTAACGGCATTCCTGCTCTTTTCTCATTCTTCATACCCTCCCTACCTGCAGCCTCACCTCCTTGTCTTCACAGGAGCTGTCAGCCTCCTCACGGGGCAGACGAGGAGGGCATTTAGTTTTTTATTTCCTAATGAGGAAAAAAAAACCCAGTAGAAACAGCTGCCCTACAAAGGCCTAGAGTCTAAGATCAGTGTCCCGATACTTGCTCTGATTACTCATCTGGTCTCTATCTGACTCCACTCAGGAACCAAACATATTTTCTATGTATTGAGTAATTTAAACTTTATTTGATGCCCTCTTCAGCTTCTTCACCCCACTCACTCCTCCTGTATCGTAATTCAAGTGACTTCTTTTCCATGCCAAAGTGCTTTGAACAATTGATTTTGGTCAGAGTATCTTAGCCATGTTTCTCTGCTGCAGCCCACATGAACCTTCTCACATTCATCTCAGAAGGAAAGAGTAACCAAATAAGTCCACGTCTATTAAAGGGTCCTGGAGCTGCTAGTTCCCGGGAACTCAACTATTCCTACATCAACAGGTATTAGAGACAGAAAGTTCAGTAAAAACACAGTCATCACCTGTCACCCAGACTGATCCTGGGCTGACCTTGGAATATTTCCTCACTGGTGTAATTCTCTGTGGTTTTCTGATAACCTAAGGCAGATGCATGTGATGACAGAAGAAATACTTTGAACTCTATATACTGCTGGGTTATGGTTTTGTGCAGTCCTTTTGCTGTGACTGTGAAGCAGGCACAGAGAGTTCTTACTGTAGTATCTGCTAAGCACCAGGGCCATTTACAGTCCCACTGGAATCTGGCTGAAGACCCAGCTCCTTTCCACTACATGGAGCAGTCCTCCTAAGACAGACTCTTCTGCATAAGAAACCTGCCAGCACAGGGCATAAATGCTCTGTGTTTCTGAGGCAAAGAAAACCCAGTCACACCAGCAGTGTGTTCCTGCAGCCAGTGGAAACTGGCACACATGAGAAATGTAACTTTGGGGCGGGACGTGGGATTTGATTTATGGAACGGGAAGTTTTCAAAGGCGCTCTTGCAGTCCAAAGGGATACTTACTTCCAGCTGTGCCAATGATTCTTTCTGTGTTCTTAGCATCCCGTTCTCAGTATCTTTAGCTCCTTTTTGTTCTTACGCAAGGTACGCCTCAACTACCGGCCTAAGTAAGCTTCAGACTAGATTCTGTCTACAGTTACAGTCACTGTGAACATTACACCAGCATAGCTACAACAGCAGAGCTGTGCAGCATGGGTGCGAAGTTTGACAACTGAAGATTTTCTGCCATTGCAGTTATGCTACAACATTACAGGTTAACCTGGCAGCAGCTTTCTCCTGGCAGCACAGCTGTGTCCACACCAGAAACTTTGCCGACTGAACTCCACTGGACAGGTGGCATTTCTATCTTCTTCAGACCCAGGCTAACATCATTGTATGAATAAAAGCTTCTAATGCAGACCTGGTCCTAAAAGGAACATCCCCAATACCAATCTAAAAAGCTCAGTTACTTCTACATGTATCAATAAGCTTGCTTGCCCCTCAACATCAGCTGTAAAAAGAAAAAATGAATGAATGTCCTCCAAAAAAAGGAAGTGGGAAGACTGGTGACACTGATATATGACAGGAAAAGTCAGAACTGCTTCACTAGTTTCTCTGTGGTAGCAGCGTTTGATTCTGCACTAATAAGGAAACGATGAAGCTTCTTACTGCTGGTACGTGAGACACACAGGACCATGATGTACGTTAGAACAAAATTAGGTTCAGCATTAGAAAGCAGAGAAAAAACACCCACTTTTTTTTAGAACCTGTAGGACCATTGCCATGTAGAATCTTTTTTAAAAAGGCATTTATTTAATTTGTTTAATTGCTGGGTTTATAGATGTCCTACTTTCAATCCTAGTACAGGGATGGGAAAGTTACACGAAATTAATATGCATTTAGAAATGAATCAACACATTGAACATTAATGCCAGATTATCTGTTTACTTGTTGATATTTAGGATCTTATTGCTATAGAACTATATTTGCCTTGCCAGAAAAACAAACAAACAAAAACCAACAACAACAACAACAAAAAACACAACAGAAAACCCTCTTTGTATGAAGTTCCTAGGAAAAATAACATAAGTTGGAGATGCTACATTGTGTGATAAACAGTTTTGAGTAAGAAACAAAGTGATGTGAAAGGGCTTTTCTTCATGTGCCTCATGTCGGAAACAAAAGCTTGTTCTTTCTTATAGTTACACATGGGTTACTTCAGTATTTCATTTTGAAAAGCCACAGGATATCCAGCATACCTCACTCCAGAGAGTCAGATAAAAAGATTAGTCAACAAAAATTACAAAAAGAATAAGCAAGTATTGTGTCATCCCTATATACTGGTCAGGCTCTCACCACTTTAGCCACCTCCGTTTTGAACTGCTGTCACTATGTGCAACCTCCACTGTCCTTAAGCACCTTGTAGCCTTTAACTATAACTTTTTCTGATTCACTTGGTTTAAAAACAAAGCAGTCTTCATGGAGAGAAGTTCTGTAACTCGTGGGACAGATACCTTGATGAGAACCAGTCAAACATCTTGATATGTCAAATAAAGAAAAACAGCACTGATGCAATATTAATACTGCTCATTTTCTAAATTAGGAAAATGAAAAAGATCTTGAAACATAAAATGACACTCTTTGTATCAGACAGTATATTACATGTCTTTGATTACTAAACACATGCATTAACATAATGATCGTTATTTTAAGTGAAAAATTATTAAATGTACAGTATATGTAGAGCATAGTTAAAGTCATAACCCTGTAAAAAGGCTCTCTTTTGCATTTCCTGACTTAAAAAAACACTTGAAAACTTGGTACTTTCATAAAGTCTACAGTAGGGTACATTAATAACAGCTCAGTGTTATGTAAAGTTAAAATCTGCTGCCAAACATTAAGGTTGCCAAGTTAACACCAGCTGGCAGATAACCATTATCATGGTGGAGAGTTTTTCCTGGGTAATAACTTATTCACTGGAAATGCAGTTTTAGTTAAGGATTGCTTTAATTTGTGAATGTCAAATCTGGCAAACACATCTGAGCATTTTTTTTCAGTGATGAAAATCCTTTGACTCTATTAATTCAGTAGAAGAAGAGCATTCAAGAGCATGACCGCACAGGGCAAAGGTTAAGGCATTTGCCTCTTAGCTGGGATATCTATTTTGCAGTTTCTGTTCCAAAATCACTAATCATAACCATTTTGCCTTTTAGTTCTCCAGGTAACTACTCACTGGGCTACTAGCAAAAGGAGAGGGGAAAGGAGGAGAAACCAAAATTACGGTCTACTCCTATTTATTCAGATATATCACTCTCTTTACTTCCATTAAAAGTGGCCAGAAATACTTTGTGTAAGACAGTTATGTTAATATGCCATTATTAAAATGTTTAGGTTTAGTTCTCCCTGAACCAATGTTTAAAACCTCGACAGGGCTGCTGCAACCAAAACATCATTTATTCACCTGTGTATTTTTTTAATCAGTTAGAAAACGCTGTCTTGCAGAACCCTGCCACATCCAGAGAAACAGAAAGTGATCAAATGCAGCCAAGATGCAAAAATCTCATTGCTATGCACATGCAGGAACAGGAAGCAGAAACAGTATTAAGAATCAATAACTGCAAGAATTAATACAGAGCCTAACTTTTTACCAAGGAGCACATGTTGCAGATGCTGTAGCCAACATATTAATTGCATAGAAAATCAGATTTTTATGATTTAGAATGCTACATTTCCATATGTAATAAAAAAAATAAAATACAGTCAGCATCTGAACTGCCTGGACCTGGTACATTGTGGTCGACCGGACTCTGACCACCTGCCTTTGCTGAGATCAGCCTCCCTGAGCATTCCTTCCTCAGCTGCATTTAGAATTAATCCCAGATGATCCAGATTAGAGGGAGCTGACACCCAGATTAGATACCACTCCCATTTAAAATATAAACCAAATAAAATTATATTAGTGTATTTTAGAGGCTTCTAAAACAGTCTGAGTCCATTTAACTGACTGAAGAAGGATAAAGAAATCGCAACAAGTAGCAAAGAGGAGACCTAACTGGGAACCTGTTTTTCTGGAGTTTGTGGACACCTTACTTATTTCACTATTTCCTTTTTTTTACAAATTTCCTCGTTTAGACCTTTTAAGAAAAAGCTGTCTTTAAGACATAAGAGAAAAAAAAAATCTTCTCAAGAATCAGTAATAGTCTCCAGGGGTTGTTTTAGGCAATTCTAATTTTATGGTTTCCTCTTCACATTGGATAAGGATCTTGGATAGTGTCAGAGATTTGGTATGTGCACAAGATCTTGGCCCTGGAACATTAAGTTGTCATAGCTACTTTGGATGGTTTCTAAACACGACCAAATCCTCCACAGGATCCTTCCCAATTTTAAAGGGCTCTTCTGCAAAAACTGGTTCTGAGTGTTTCAAAGCAAGACTCACTCTTTGGCCTATATGTATCTGTACAGCTGATGTAAAGAAAAACAGTCACTAAATCAATGACAAGGCAAGTTTAAAAATAACTAAATAACTAAATAAAAGGAGTCCAGGACTCCTTAAGAACAGCATTCCCCATACATAAACAGCACTTTTTTTATGGTCTGCAGGGGACTTCTCTTTAAAAAACAAGAGTTCACAAGACTGTGTGTGTAACACAGTTTTTCAGGTAAAGAGTTTGTCATTGTTCTTTTAAATATGTACTTTTTAAAAAAATTATGAAATAGGGAATGCGTGGGAGACAGACTAAAGACCAATTAAGGGAAAGCTCATCTTCTGAAAATAGAAGGAAACAGTCCAATTCTTTGATGCAGACTATAAAATAAATCCTGGTTTGGTCACAGCAGTGTAAAACTGGAACAAATTCATCAACACCAGAGGAGCTGAGCTGGAATTATACCAGAACAGCTGAGAGCAAAGCTAGGCCTTTAGTTTTACATTTTGTTCAGCTCTCCTATAACTTGAGTAGAATCATAAATCATGGTCATGAATCATAGCTCATCGTCTCTGGAAGCATACAGAAAACTAAGTCATTTTCTTCTGAGCTTAAAGATGGAAAAATGGTTTAATTACCTTTAGCTTCAAAGCAATAATCTTGATTTGAAGATATGGCTGTACTTTAGAATATGGTGTTATAAATCCCCTGACACAGTCGAAAACAACATTTTCCAAACCGCATTTTACCCTGTATCTTCAGGTTATTCCCCATTCTTTTCCATTTTCAATTCCAGAGGTGAGAGCAGAAAAAACTGTAAACTTGAACTGTTAAAAGAACAGGGCCTGTGGATTCCAGAGGTAAATGAGTAGATTTATAGCAAAGAAGATGGGAAATCTAGTAAATGGAAGTTGGTTTGGAACAAGCTCTTCAGCAAGAACTATTCCCATAAAATACTGCTATTGAAATAAAAAATCAATCAAACAAACACAAGTACACAAAATCAAACCCCAAACTAAACAACAAATAACAAACTCAGCTTAGTAGGTTAGGTCTGCTTTGAGTAGAAGGTTGGACCAGATGACCTCCAAAGTCCCTTCCAACCTAAATCATTCCATGATTCTAAACAAACTGGAATTTTTCTTGTAAACAGATTTGTTCAAGAGATTTAAACGATTTTAAAATTGATATTGATTGGATAGGTAGTTACTACTATAGCAAAACTTACAAATAGTCACTTACAAAGAGCAAAAATTATTACTTCCTCAGTAATTCAAAATATAATGACCTTGCGGTTTGATCATTCAAGTAAAGTCTGGTCAGAGAAAAATACAATGTATAACTCCCTTAACGTTTTCTCTAAGCTTTCCCACTGATGAAGCATAACTTTTTAGTCATGTATATCACTGCTTTTCTCTCCGTCGCAGTCCTCCTGATACATTCCAAAAGACCCAAGGAAACAACGTTGTTGAATGCAAAACTGTATGAATGTTATACAATAAAGGCCTGTTGGAAAATGTTTCAGTGTGTAACTTCTAGGAAATTCAGTCTTAATGTGGGATATGCATCACTCATGAACAGGGCACTTAATTTTTATTGCCTTGTTGGTTAAATTAATTACGTTATAACTGCTAGCAATTTTTCATCAAAACAGGAGGCTGTTTTACCATATTTTTTTCCTTTTGCCCCACTGAAGTGCACTGGAAAATATCACAAATGTGGACAGAGAAACATTGTTAAATGGTGGTATTTGTGCTCATAAATTCAATCTAAAGTAAAGTTGCTGTAAACCAACAATAAAATGGAATATAAGGCTGACATTAAGGTAAAGGAGTGGAATTTGCTGCAGTGAAGTAATGAAAAGAGGAATATTTTAGCAGCTTTAGCTTCAGTTGTATACTAGGTGAAAATCAAGTAATACATAAAGTTTTTTGTATTGATTCTCCTAGTGCACTTGTGTTACTTGATAGTGCTTCAGGGTTCCAGTTGCAGTTATGAGCATGGTTAGGTGAGGTACTAGACAAAAGCAAGAACAAAAGAGTCACGGAGACTCTGCTGAAGGCAGTGGATGTGTACAAGCCCAGCCTTGCATTGCTTCACCACCTGAAAATCCTACTGAGATTTCTACTTCCATCCCATGCGATCTAATATCCACAAAGAGAATCCCTTTTTCATTCAAGGAAAACATAAAGGTCAAAATGGACTTTGTCATACTAATTTGAACAATGAATACAATAGTTCTTCCTAATGCAGTTACAGTATGCCCAAAGGGCTCTGTTTGTAAAAATCTGGTCATTTTTATGCTTGCATTTATGTGCAAATCTATAATCCTATGAGCCATTTTGGTATTCATCATATCCCTCTCTCTGTTTTCCCAGCGTTTGGATGTGAAGCTCAGTTTTTTGTCTTCATGCAAGTCTCTGAATCAGCAACAGTTGAGGTCCTGAAGATACGGAAGGCACAACTGGCTGTGATCACTAGCTGTAAATGCTTAAGCTCACTCCTGTCCTAAAGAGAGACTGAACCGCTTTCAGTGATTAAAGTTAGATATCAGCAAAGACTTTCAGGATGCAGTTATAGAGCATTTTCACTCCTCTTACTGGAGGAAGCAAGTTGCCATTCACTGAAAGGAGTTCGAGCTTCTGCTGATAGTTATACTTGGGACCGCTTATGACCCACAACACATGAAGCAATGATCTATACAGTACCACTATGGTCCTAACAGATATCTGGTTAAGATGTTCTTCAAGATCAGGCCCAAAGCATGAGGAAAGGTTACTCAGCTGCTTTTAAATGTACAAATACCATTATAGAAGTATTTTCTGTTTCCTCTGTTTTTGTCATGGCTTTGTTGGTAGTACTTTTTTTTTCTCTAAAAAGGCCACAGTTTAAAACCTCTCACAGAAAGGTATCTTTCATAGAATCATAGAATGGTTTGGGTTGGAAGGAACCTTAAAGATCATCTAGTTCCCCCCCCCCCTGCCATGAGCAGGGACACCCTCCACTAGACCAGGTTGCCCAAAGCCCCATCCAACCTGGCCTTGAACACTGCCAGGAAGAGGGCAGCCACAGCTTCTCTGGGCAACCTGTTCCAGTGCCTCACCACCCTCACAGGGAAGAATTTCTTCATATAGTTTTATAGCTTCACATTTTTTGTTTTGGTTTCTTTTGTAGTACACCTTTAAATATTTTTAGGGCACACGCTTCTTATAAGGAGCAGCAGATATTTCCTGAGACAATGCAAGTGCAGACACAATGAGTTTCCTTGCTGACCAAGATGCATACTGCCCCCTCTCCCTTATCCTCTTTGGGGTTTTGGAGGGCTTTTTTTTGTTGGGTTGTTTTTTTTTTTCATCTCTAATTATCATTTACTTAGAAATATGGATTTTGAAAGAGTGGCCTGTCTTTCTTCAGATGTGGGCATCTTATCACCAGTATTTGTAATCCTGGGCCACTACACAAGATGTTGTAAAGACACTAACTATGAAGACAGTTCATCTCCTGAAGAGCTTACAGTTAGGCATCTGACAAGAGACCACAGTTGGACACAGCACAGGCACACACAAAAAGAAAGAAAATAGAGACCTGTAGTGATATTTAGCAAGAGATCAGGTAAATTGTCACTTGGACAATGCCGTGCCCTGTTAGAAGACCACTGATAAGATCTGAATGACTGTGTGAATACTGTTCAGTCGTGCTTACCCAGCCAACCTAACTCCAGGGAAAAACAAACAACTAATTCACTGAAATCATGTTTCCCTGGGTGAGACAACAGGGTGCTGGGCAGGACATTACAGCAACTTGGGAGCACAGACAGATTCAGTTTTGAACTCTGGAGCTCCTGTATATCGGGAGAAGGAAACCTCCCTGACCTTCCCATAGTATATTTTGAGGGCTTTTCCTACTTCTGTTCCCTCACTTAAACCTTTTCAAAGCCGCGGCCGAGGAAAGAAGATCCAAAGACAAGAACTTACAGGTCTCTGAGGTCTCACAGGTGGAAAACTTGGGACAACTGGAGAAGAAGATTGTTTCCTCCTTCCAAGTCCTTCCTCTTACCCCTGCCTTGTCACATAGTGCCTCCACACTCTTGCAATATTTTGATTTGAGTTTAACTGTAACCAAATCTTATGCTACACTTCAGTAAGGCTAAGCTAAAAGGTCTGATGAGGAAATACTGCTGGGAAACATCTGTGCTTTGTTTTATGCAACTGAAGAGTTAAAATTATTTTCATAAATACCATAATGTATAAAAGCTGTGAACACCCAACTGTAGTGTCAGACTTCCAAATTGTATAAATCTATTTGTCTCTCATATTGGTAAATGTTATTTGAACAGAAATAGCACATTGTAACAGCCTAACAAGAAGCAGTCTTTCTGATGACGTTTGATACTTCTTCGCTCCACTGTATGGAAATATTTAAGACTTAAAAGGTTTATATTACAACATAGCATTTAAAATGGCTCAGTCCTGTTCCCAGTAAAGTCAAAGAGGATTTTTACCATCAGCTTCAATGGAAATGGCATAAGGGCCAAGTGGCATTTTAACACAGGGGTTTTTTTTTCCTATTTTGCTCTCAGACTTGAGAAGTTTCTATAAAGTCCCATCCCTCAAAAAAAAAAAAAAAAAATCAAGCAAGCATCAGTCGCTGTCATGGCCACACATTAACGCCCATTGAGACCTCTGTGCAGGTAACAGTAAGTGGTCTCTGAATATCAGAGTTCCATCATACGCAGCACACTGGGCACAGAGAAACACAGTGTATGTCCAAGTTTATTTTTGGAAAGTTTCTGTTGCCTTTTAGGATCCTTTCTCACAATATCCAACACATACTCTTATTTGCTCTGAGACAGAAATTCTCACCTTATGCACACGTTTCAAAGACAAAACTCAACATGAACTAGTAAGCGATAAAATCTGATCCTTTAAAGAGTTTGAGCAAACTTTGATCTTCTTCAGCAGCCTTTGATCCATTTGCTTTCTTTATGATTGACAAACACCAAATTAAATGGGATAAATGAGGAAATAGTCCCATAAATTTTTAAAATCCATGTTTTAATTAAAATAATGCAAGGACAAACACCATTTCTCTTCCACTGAGTTTTTCCCCCAGCCTCCAGCATTAAAATGTTTTTCTGTATTGTTTTTTGTTTTAATAATTTTTAAATAAGGCATTTTGCATATCTATTGAGTCTTAAGCAATATGAGAATAGCAAAAACATATTTAGCTTCTTGATAAAGGTTAAAGGACACATGGAAATGACATGTCCTAATATTTACTTTATTCTTCCTTCTTCTGTTTTTTGGTTTGGGGTTGATTTGGGTTTTTCCTCTCTCCTGTCTTTCAGATATTGCTCTGCTACAGTGCCCTATAATATGAATGTAACAGCAGAAGGTTTTCTCTAAAGTGTCCTTCACTGCATTTCTAAGTGGTGTATTTTCCAAAGAGCTTGTTTGACACCCCTTAACAGATCAACTGCATCAGGACAGCAGTCCTCACAAAGTGAAACTGCATACCAACCCATCTTTTTAACTGCATCCACTGGATTTATCTGACCATAGACATTTATCTCAAACAACTGGTTTTCAAATGGCACATCTAAAAGCTGGAATTGAGGGGAAAAAACCTACAAGAAAGAAAAATTACAATTTCTCAGTTAGCTGTATATTTTCACATATTTAAAGAAAACAACAGGAAAACTAAACTTGCAATGAAGCCACTGAGCTGGAACAAAGGTGATTTTTAAATATTTTTTTCAGTTGCTGGTTTGATCAAAGATCTTTGTAGAAACTTAAGCATTGGCTAGTATGATATTCATTTTCCCCCAAATCTCAGATGGGAGTAATAATAGAAATTTCTCTCTCTTCCTTTTTGTTCTGACCATTTATTTAGAATTATAAGCTCCACTGGAAACTACCTACTGTGCATGTGTCCAGAGCCCACATTGATGGGTTATTGATCTAGTTTGCTGTTGCTATACATGGCACAAATATATTGGTCATGGAGCAAACATGTTTATGTGTTTCCTAAAAGTTATATTTTTAAAAGTCTGAGTATTTTTTTAATGTGGTAATATGCATTGTTTTGGAACAGGAGTCATGATAACAACATTTAGGCCTGTGCCTTCTTTTCTCTTTAATATGTAAGCAGCGGGTAGTTTCTGAAATACTTCATTGCTGTTTTCAGCTGGACACATTTCAGTGAGTAACGGAAGGTGTATTGGGTAAGCAGCTAAATTGGTTCCTAAATATTCAATCAAGAATGAAAACTTGAGGAATCAACTGTCCATCAAAATTTAGAATACTATGTTTGAAAACAGGCTGCTGTAATAAATCAAGTAACAATAAAGGTTTGCCCACCTGCTTTTTGTTATAATTTGTTAGGCACTTTTTTATATATACACACCGATATACCGTGTACAAATAAAACAAGTTACACTGAAAAAAACCTTCCAGATTGCCTTTCTGATTCTTTTTTTCAGTGAATAATCAACCTACATTGCCATGAAAACTGTGTCTCAGTGGGTGAGCAACAATATTTACATATGCAGATAAACATAAGAAATGTCCTTTAGGCACAAAGCTAAACACTACAGGTGTTAAAGTGAAATAATTTTGAGCGGTTTACTTGCTTCTTTTCCTCCGGTGTCGTGCTTCAGTGTTGTTCTGTTTGAAGAGCCCTAAATGACCCTTTAAGCTTAAACACAGCCAGACAAACTTTTATCCCAGGCAATTATGAGGGAAAACACGGTAATGTCACGCAAACGTGATCCAGTGACTTAATTAGAACCAAGTTAGCAGAGACGGAGAGAAGCTGTAAATCTCCTGAGACTCCTCGGGGGGCTGCTGCGGGAGAGCGAAGCTCTTGCGGCGCTGGGAAAGGGCAATACAAGGGCGGCAAAAAAAAAAAAAAAAAACCA
>VWZZ01006213.1:65493-70493 GCA_013399095.1 Psophia crepitans
CCGCCCCGCCGCCGGGGTCCCCTCCCGGGGTGGCGACAGGCCTGCGCGGGGGCGCCGGGCGAGCGTGGGGAAGCGGTGACGGTGAGATATAGAAAAATTAATAATTTTTTTTTTTTTTTGGACGGGGAGATCATCTTTCAAAGCAGGTTTGGCGTACTGCAATATATATATTCCCCCCCCCAGCACCATCACCTGCTGTTTGCGTAACTTTTGTCAGGGATTTGTCAAATTTCTTTACAACCTGAGTGTTTTAAGGCAAAAAGTGCTGAGCTGCCGAGTAAAATAACAGGTTGAGTTAAACTCTGCTGACATAGATTTATATTTTTTTTTCATTAAAAGTACACGCCCCGTTTGTCACCGCTTTGCGGTGGTTTATAGTTCCATTAAATGGCTTCAAACATCAGATTGCAAGGGCCGAAAATGTAAATCCAGCTTGTCTAATCCAGAGTTTAAAATATTCTTGTGATGTCACAAAATGACGGCTTATAAAATGTTCTCATTTAATTAGGAAGCACTAAGAGGATTTCTGCAAGGAAAAAAAAAAGTGAGGAAGCTTGGTTTGAATTATTTATGTGCTGTGAACTATCATGATTGCCACGGAAGCTTTTCGAGTACAAAAACGCAGGCTTTGATCGCTTTTCATTTTTAGGCCCTAATTCTTTAATTATTAAGGCATGCAGATTCCTGTGAATGGGGATTAATTATGCAGGTAATCAATGTCTTATTCTAAGTTTACTTTTAAAAATCAAAGATTATAGAATCATAGACTCACAGAGTGGTTTGGGTTGGAAGGGACCTCAAAGCCCATTTAGTTCCAACCCCCCTGCCATGGGCAGGGACACCCTCCACTAGACCAGGTTGCCAAAGCCCCATCCAACCTGGCCTTGAACACTGCCAGGGAGGGGGCAGCCACAGCTTCTCTGGGCAACCTGTTCCAGTGCCTCACCACCCTCACAGGAAAGAATTTCTTCCTAATATCTGATCTAAATCTCCCCTCTTTCAGTTTATACCCATTCCCCCTTGTCCTGTCACTCCCTGCCCTTGTAAACAGCCCCTCTCCAGCTTCCCTGTAGGTCACCTTTAGGTACTGAAAGACTGCTATAAGGTCTCCCTGAAGCTTTCTCCAGGCTGAACAAGCTCAGGTCCCTCAGCCTGTCCTTGTAGGAGAGGTGCTCCAGCTCTCTGATCAACTTTGTGACCCTCCTCTGTACTTGCTCCAGCAGCTCCACGTCTTTCCTGTACTGGGGACCCCAGAGCTGGACGCAGCACTCCAGGTGGGGTCTCACAAGAGTGGAGTAGAGGGGGAGAGTCACCTCCCTCGACCTGCTCGCCACACTATTTCTCATGCAGACCAGGACACGGTTGGCTTTCTGGGCTGCCAGCGCACACTGCCGGCTCACGTTGAGCTTTTCATCAACCAGCACCCCCAAGTCCTTCTCCTCAGGGCTGCTCTCAATCCATTCTCCACCCAGCCTGTAGTTGTGCTTGGGATTGTGCTGAGCCATGTATAGGACTTTGCATTTGGCCTTGTTGATAGCTGATATGATCTCTGTGCAGTGTTGCTGACACCATGTTCATGCACTGAAATAATATTTTAAGGTTTTCTAATGGTTTTGGATTTTGTAGGAGTAAAAAAGGGGTACGGATGAATTCGTGCCTCACATAAACCGAGGAGTGCAGTCCATGGTAGCATCACTATGGTCAGCTGGCATGCTTGCAAGAGAGAAGGATGTTCTCCATCGGGATCAGGTGATCATTGTCCCATTCCTTGTGCAGCAATGTGTACAAAAAGCTGTAGTGCAGGGTGTGCTGTGAAGAAGTCGGGAGGTCAGAGCCTGTTCTGGATTGGGAAGAGCGAGCTTGGAGCCAGAGGCAGGAGGAAGACCCTTAATTCCACCCATTGTAAAGCTGAGCTGACCTCTGTTGGGGCTGCCACCCAATGCTTTCAGAGCTCTGTCTGCTCTGGGAGGGTGAAGCTCTCATGACACAAGGTCATGGCGCTTTATTTAGCTGCCCCCTTCCCATTTACTTTGCTAGTGCTCGGACGCTGACATAGCGTTGGTGCCAGAGCACACAAATCTAGCGGTGACAGGCCGTAACATGGGAAGCTCAACTTCTGTACCAGGCTGACCCATATTGTTTAACAAACGATGCTGTCAGAAGTACCACAAAATAACACCAAGAACATTACATCTCAAAAAATGTTTGCAGCTGTAGTCACACTTAGATACTTCAAGTAGCAGCCGCTTATTTAGAATTTCCAAATACAGAAATGTCATTGTACCTTTAGTATGACTTATTCCAGTAGAACCATAATTCATTACGAAAACCCTTCTCCTGACCCTTCAGACTAATATATTTGAACACAGAGCTGGATCGGCCTGTTTTGGGTACTGCTTAATCATAGGTCACTTCAGTCAGTTAAAGAAGTAAAGCCATACCCTACAAAATGCCATTTTGGACTTGGAGAAAGGGCAATGTTGTATGTCACTGTCTAAAGAGCTGGATCTGAAGAGTTAAGGACTAATGTTACTTTATTTGTGGTCCAAGGAGAAGAAAATTAGGTTTATTTTAAATGCCAGAGGACTACATTAAACTGTTTGGGTAAGAGGTAAAGGTCTGTGGAATGGAGAGTCCAAGTCCTTTGGAGGCCTCGTGGTTCTTTCATCTTCCTCCTCCCCCCGGAACTTCCGCTCCGCTCCCGTTGTTCGAGGCACCCTCTGCGCAGCAGGGAGGGTCCACTCCATTAAAAAAGCTATTTTATTTCAGACTGACAAAAATGCGCTACAGTGTCTCTCTCATACACACAGAGCAACTAACAAAACCTTTTAGCTTCTTCCTACCAAAGTAGTTTCCTCAAGCCTCCCTCAACAGCTGTTCCTTAAAGGAGGAAAAGGAAAACCCAAATCCTAACCACCTTTCCCCCACCAACTAATCTGCTGGCAGATATCCAAAAGGAGAAATGGACCTCTTGCTTTCATTGAAGTATTGTTTTTCTAACTTGCTGACGAGACTGGTGATTAAGCAGCGTTTACAGTGCGGCAGTTGTGACAACATTGGAAAGAAAAGACAGCATGTGGGATACTGCTACAGCAGGGCAAAAGTCTACGCATTTTATAACCAGTCACATTCAGATAGATGAACATCATAATACAATTAATTATATAGACAATTATATAGAAAATATAGTAAATACAGATGTACTATTTACAAATAGTAAATAGCCTTCTCAAATAGAAATAGTAATGCTCATACTAATGAGTATTAGTATTAGCATAATATTTTTCAGCCAGCTTGAAGACAGACCTCCTGTTATGAGGAGAACATACAAGTCCAAGCTCATTCTTTATTCTTTCTATTGCAGAAGAGAACTTCTGCAATCTAAGAAAAACTGCTTAGGAATGGAACATGATTAAAAGAAATCATGAGTAGAGAACCTGCACACTTGCATCTTCTGGTGGCATTTGCTTGAGACAGGAAAGGAGAGGAGAGAGAAAGAAGAAATTAAGCTTGCAAAAAAACTGATTCAGCCCCTTATTTTGTTAAAACATGTTGAAATGTGAAGAAGAAATAAAAGCTCATCATAAAAATGCACGCAAAGGAGAAAACCATCAGCACTTAGTAATGGAATTATGACATTCCATTTCCTTCACTGTAACAGTAAGGTATCATATATTGTCCTGCTTTTAGGACAGTTTACAGATGGTTTACAGAGTGCCCACACTCAGGACTTGCAAGCTATAGGGTTGCACGCTGTGCTGTAGTTACATCAACATAGCCATCGTGGTGCAAATCCCTTTGTAGATAATGTAGCATTGGTGTGACTTCTGAAGAAACTTCCCGCCCAGGGACAAAAGGGGTAGAGGGGATCAGACGTCTCCTCTTCTCCCTTACGTCACATTCAGTTTCTCAAAGCATTGTTTCTCCTGCCCCAGGGGTGGAAGCCACTTCCAGCTTTGGGTGGCTGGGAGAGGAAACACCAAGGAGCTGTTCTTCAATTGTATGGAGTGAACAGCAACAGATGGAGAAGTAGGAGACATGAATTGTTCCTTCCCTTTCTGGATCTCTCTCTGGATTTAATTATCCAGTGATTTTCTAGCTGTCAACTGATGGATGTGCAGTCTACCAGTGCCTGCTGGCTAATCCACTTTGGGGCTGTATTAGATTGGTTGAAAAATGATTGAATTAGAATAATACTCTGCTGTCACATAAAAAAAATAGTGGGAGAATGAGGAAGTCTATGGAAAAAAAAGAATTATTGCTATCAACAGAAGAAACCAAGTTTCAGTTTCTAAGGGGTGAATCTGAGTTTCAGTTACATTAGTGCAGCACCACAGAAGGAGCTGGACTTGTTCTTAGAAGACTGAGAATTACATAAAAGAATAAATGAAAGATAGAAAAAAATTAGCGAAAAAATAATAGGATATATGGTCTTGTGGCTTGGTGGGAATCCAAATAGAGGATATTAAATTTGGGTTGTGTGGTCAGTAGCATCTTGTAAACCCAGATGTAGAACATAAAGAGTGGTAAAACAGTAACAACTGGAGGAAGAGAAGTGGCAAGTTGTAGACCTATCAAAAGAAATACAAGTGAGCTTCTTTAAATGAGTACTTGAGGTTTACATAGCTGGAGATTTGTCCTATGCCATGAGAATTCTGTGTGTGTGTGAAGTTTTTATTCAGTGAATCATGGTTAAATGAAAGAAAAGTCCCAAACAAAAAAAACCAAACAAACTAACCCAAACAAAACCCCACAACACAACAACAACAACAAAAAAACCAAAACAAAACCCCAGCACCAGAACCCAGAATGTTGCGTAAACCAGAGTGTGTTTTGACACTGGGTATCTATTTTCATGCTCCTACCCCTGAGTAATGGTTTACTCTTCAAGCAGTGATTTGGAGTTGAGCCCTGAGTAAAATGAGGAATACTCTGTATATCTTAAGGTCCAAGGAAACTTGTTTAGTATGTATTTTTTTAATATTTTGTGCTTAGTGCAA
>VWZZ01006213.1:72993-81890 GCA_013399095.1 Psophia crepitans
ATAGTTGTTGAGATAGAAAGAACTTCTTAGAAATACTAAAGGAATGTTGTATTTCTTGTATATTTTTATTACAACAGTTCGTTTTACCAGAGTGCTTCGCTTTTGTTTGGTTCCAAAATCTTTCTGTCCTTCACTCCAATTCTGTTTAACGCTTCTCTTTTCACTGTTAGCTTTCTCTCCCCTGCACACCATTTTTCTCTTATATCAATGTTCTTTCACAATTTCTGTGAAAATTACTACCTCACATTTTCTGTTCTCTCACGGCCTTTTTTTTCTGTCAATAAGTAAGTAGGTATAATAGCCACCCTTAAAGGCTTTTGAATACTTATTGTCCTATACCAAATTCTTCCAAAGTGTATATTTACACTATATACAGAAAACAGTTTGCTCTGTATTATGACACCGAAAAGGAAGATTTATTATTGGGGCAATCTGTACCAGAGCTGGCACAATGCAGTTCTAAGGAATTACAGACAATTAAGATTTCATTTCCACATTTCAAAGGAAAAGTACCCATACAGCAATAGGAAGTTGCAAAGAAATTTCTAGAAAATTGCATGTCTTTTTTTTTTTTTTAATTGCTAAAAGTAAATGGACACTTGCAGCTGTCAGCCAAAAGAGAAGTTTTCCCCCTTACCTTTATGCTCCATTGATTGTGAGGAACATCGTCTGTGGGCAAAATGGGACACTACTTTTAGAATCAAACCAAGTTATGACTTTCTAAAAGAAGAAAAAAAGGGGTGAAAACATATAATAAGGATACATTTAGCCAAGAGACTGCGTTTAGTAAAAGCAATAAATATGTTCTCAGTTTACGGCTCATGGAGACTCAGTAGGCAATGGTGTAACCATCAACTGTAGTTTGAAAGATCCCTATTACACCAAAGAGCAAAAGGCAGAAGACTCTATTAGCTCTGGCATGCACACACATAAGCCCATAATGATTCTATCACTTTAGAGGGAATACTCGGTGTAAAACTCTCCTGCGTGCAGAGACCTTGCAGACAAAATGTAAAGTGGTGAGGAACGTCCCACAGAGTGGTACTAGCTTTCGGGGCTCTGCTCTGGATTTTTGAAGGATTATGGGGACTAATCATTTAAGGTTGGTGATCAGGAATTCTGCGTTGCGGTAACAGCTTGAGGAGGCGGAAAAGGACGTCTGATAGGTTAATGGAGGAAATGAGACGATCTGGCCGTCAGGATTCCTAGATTATTGACTGCATTTGTTCTCTAGCCAGACCAGTCAATAGACAACCGTTAAGAAAATGGAAGAATTATCAATGGCTTACATGCATTGTCATATATACAGAGACCATTTCAAAACACTTGCTGGTGTGAATTACCTTATATTTATATTAATGCATATGCTTTGTTTAAGACCGTATGAGTGAACACAGTAACTTTACAGCTACTCTTTTTTAAATAAAAAATCTCCATGGACAGATGATGACATCTCACCATTTCCTACTAGCACAAGCAGTAGGAATTATTCATGTTTTTTATAACAGTATCATGAAAAAGTCACAAAGTTTGTCTCCAATTTGCTCACCCTTGTAGGAATGTGTAGAAAGAAGTAATTGTCTACACCAAAAGAGGACTGAAAGAATTGGATTTATACCCTGGTGTGAAACCTGTCAATCCTATGGAAACTATTTATACTTTCTCCAAAGATCCCCCAGTTCTTCACTTTTCTGGAGCCACAGGTATGGGCGCACAAGTACAAGCACAGTGGCACCTCTACTTATTTCCCTCCCTTCTGAAAAGCAGAAAGATAAATTGATTTTAGAAGCCACAGAGAATCGAAGACTTTATGCTAAGGCAGGGTCATGGAGACTTCGTTGAAGTCGTTAAACCACTGGTTTCTGCTCCTTGCTTTACAGGTTTTGCCATCATGGATGGCATCATAGGAGCCTAGTATCTGCAAGCCCAGTGTCTTACAGAAGTTGTTTTGCATGCTTCATTAGGCAACCTGTCCTCATGCTTTGCAGCTTTCAGGAAGCACATTGTATGGGGGGAGAGACGCGGGGCTATTGCAGCCGCACAATGATTTCAGGTAATCATAGAGGCGTAGATTAGTTTGGATTGGAAGGGTACTTTAAAGATCATCTGGTCTAACCCCCAGTGCAGGAGTGCAAGCATCATGCCGGGAAGGCATAATGGGCAAGCTACTGCCCTTTCGGGCCCTTGCTCAGCAAGCCTGTGCTTGGTTTGAAAAGAGTAATTCTGACATCTTGTATCATGCATGTAAGGTATGTTAGGGCTGCATCCAAAAAAGTGCTGAGATCCTTCAGCTCCAATGAAGGTCATGAAAGAGTAGAGGCAGTTGACGCCACTTAAAATTTAGACCCTGGTTTCTGCAGAAATCTTGTACTGAGATTAATCAGACCCTGGATTCAAGCGAAGAGTTAAATCTGAAAAGTAAAGTATGCACTTTTAAACATCTCATAAATTGCTTATAACTGCACAAAATACCGCAGGGTACATGTGAGCGCCCCCACATGAACCTGAATTGCAGCCAGATAAAATATCCTGCAGCTTTCGCTGATAATCCTGATGAAAGAGAGGCTTATCATAATAGAAAGAAAATGTAGGAAAGATTTGTAGATAAGTGATCGTTATAATTCAGTGACCTGGGGGAGGACATGACACAAACAACATTATTTGATGAATCGTCGAAAACTGTAAAGGGAAGAGTGGCAAAGCTTTCTAAATTGTTTTCAAAATGTGGCCATTTCTGTGTAAGTTAATACATCCAGTACGATCTTACCGTAGCACTGCAGTGTGACAGCATAGCTAGGTTAGTCAAAACCTGATGCATAGAGGCAAAGGTTAACATATCAGAGTAAAGGGACAAATATATTGCAAAACAGACACAAAGGTAGTCACAGTGAACTTAGGTGGACACGGCTTTATAAAACTACTCACTAGACCTTGTCTTCACCTGAATACTTCTCTAATGGGGCAGGGTTTTTTTAGATTTAAGACACTAGCAACAGATCGGACTCTTAAGAAGCAGGCTAATGAAAGGACATATATCTCAGCACTGTCATTACTGTAGCTTTAAATGAAATACAGTCCCTCCTAGGTAAAGAGCAGTAGATGGTCCTTGGTGATGGCTGGGTGGAAGAGACAGGAAGCTAAACAAACCAATGTCCTCATATTTAGGTTGGCAACATTAGTATTATCAATCCTGTGCTTTCAAAACTAATGCCTACACTCTCTCTCACCCACCCATTATTAGATTTACTTTAAAAAGCAGGATAATTTTTAAAATAGCCATTCTGGCTGGGTTTTCTTTTCTTAGAAGGCCATAGTTTCTGAGAGGAGGGGAAAAAAAAAATCACATTTAAGAGTTTTTCTTGGCATCTCATGTATGGGAAAAAAATCCAGGGGTTCTCATCTGTTATTTAAAACCATCGAGCATTAGAAGGCATGCAATTAGCATTTGAAATCTGACAATGATGTACTGTCAAGTGTGTATAAATATGGATTATCAGAGTAATTTTTAAAAACAAAATACACAAAACTGAGAGATTGTATTTGTATTCCAAACATGAGGGCACACGTTCATACAGATTTGTCTCAAAATAGTAAGCGGTATACAATAAAGAAAATTAATAAGTTTGATATAAATAAAGCCTATAAAGTCCTGTATTTTTATTCAGAGGTGGTTATCAAGTCCTTTAATGGTTTAACCTTAGGTAAAAATGAATGTTTAAAAGCTCAATTACAAGATGCAGAATATGACCCAAAAGTATGGCTACTGTTACAAAGTTTCTTACTGGTTGCTGAAATCTATTGAATATTTTCTTGATATGAGAGGGAAAAAAAGATGCTGTTCTATGGTTTTCTGCACTTACTGTTCGCCTTTCAGGATGTTTCCCTAGCAGGAGACTGCACCAGATAGCTGGAGCTGTTATAGCAAAAGACGGATGTGCACTTTGACTCTAGCCCAAAGATTTCTGGGAAATGTAGTTTAGAAATCAGAAGGAAAAAACCACCAAAAGGCAGGGTTTTATATGATTCTTTGCAATTAGTGAAACGACAAGAGCTTTGTATGCTTGAACGCGGTGATGATTTGGTGGTCTGGTGACAATTCCACAGAGGCGTGTGTTTCTCCTGATGACAGAAACACACTTAATGGTTTATCTGAGAGATTACGAGTAATACCTTTGAAAGCAATAAGATGAACCACTAAAGAAGATTCACATGATTAAGCTGTATCACCAGTGATATATTGATAAATGAAAAAAAAGAGGTAAGATCATCCATGCGGTAGTCAGACCAACAGGAAGTGAGTAATCAGCACACCGCTCAAATTAGAAATGAGTAAATTCTCTCTCACTGTCTAGCAATGAGGCAGGGGCAGGGATGGACGGACATGAGGCAGGGTGAGAGGAAACCTCACTAGACCTTAGAGCTCCAAATGCTGACATCTGACTCAGTTGGAGGAGACCACCATTGTACCATTTTATTTATCGCTAATGCTTTTTTCCCCCCTATATTTCTCTAACTTCTTTTAAACGAATATTCCCACTGTATACCTTTAATGATTCTTACCAAGGTGCCTCAGCTTCTTACAATGAAAATTACTTCTGCAGAAGGTTACCTGAAGAAGGAATCAAAAGGACCAACAATGTGTAATTTTCCTTTTAATATTATAAAAATTCCAGCAAACAATAGGCAGGCAAAAAAATTAGTTTATTTCATAAAACTATTCAGTCACCTAGTTTTGCAAAAGATGATTTTAAGGGATAAGTGTAGTCTAAACTCACCATAGAACCTTTTTTACTCAACATCTGAAAACACAGGTAACTAAAAAGATGCTCAGTGTGTCTGAGAACATGATTAGAAAACAGGAATGAAGCGTGTAAATCACAATAAAATTCCTTCTGAGTCCTGATTGTCCTTTGTTGCATCATAGGTAGTTGTTGACTTGGAGACCTGCAATGGCTCCTAGAAAAAGGAAGAGAAAGGATTCCTCTTTAAATAAAATAAAAACAACAGTAGAAGATTGTACTGACTACAAATTACAGGACCAAATTTATTTTATCATGATTCCAGTATAAACCTTGCTGAAGTCAATATTTGGTTTGCATTCATTTGGGCTGCCTTAGTAGGCCTACCTTACGCTAACGGCCAACTTGGGTTCAATGAGGTTGTCTCATTCACTTCTAATACATTACCTGAAGTAGGGAATGACAGTTGTTCACAGAGTTTCAAAACCTGAAGTTTGAAACCTTAAGTGTCTGAAATGCTGTTCTAATTGGAAATGTACAAAGACTCCTTTTATTAGATTTTTTTTTTTTTNTAAGAACACTTGTTACTGCAAGATTAGTATGAAATAGTTCAATTTGTGAAATACTCCCTAGAGACAACTGCTTTGGGTGTTCCTCTGAATTCCTGGATACAAATTACATCTCCTTCAGTCAAGCTAGATGCTTTCTGAAACTCTTGCAGAGTAAGTCAGAAAGGTTTATTTTATATCTCACCATGATTTATGAAGGAGAATAGAATGTTCACACCACAGTGACTGGAAGTAGAGTCACTGAACCATGGGTATTGCAGCTAAAAGGGACCCTGATGTTTGTGGCCTGCGATAGGATTCTGTACTACTAAACAATCTCTGTAAATGTTTACCTAACCTGATTTTAATTCTCAGGAAGATTTTTCCTAATTCTTAAACTAATTTTGTCTAAGTACTGTGCAAATCCATTTGTCCCCTGTGTCTGCAGAGAACAATTTCTTACTCCGATTTCTTTGCAAAGTATTTTTGCACATTTGAAGACTATTATCATCTCTGCCTGTTCCATGATTCTGTAAAATAAACACAGTTGATTCAGCGCAACTATGTGGATCACATCATCTACGCATCTTCCTGTTGTTCACCTCTGGGTCACCTCCAGTTGATCTATCTCCTTCTTGAAGTATGCTGCCCAGAAGACACAGTTCATCCATCAGTCTAGGCTTCCTACTGCTGCAGAGAGTGAAAGGATTAGTTTGCATACAGCATATATATACAACATGCTGGTTTATTCAGAGTATTTAACTTTTTTTTTTTTGCAACTATGTGATACTGCTGACACACATTCCATTTTAACTGCTGAACCTTCTTCTGCAGAGAATCTTTCAGTCTACCATCGTCAATGGGTAAGAAACCAGTTCATGAGGAACAGAAAAAGAGGATCTAAAATTGTATTAAGTGCAGTGCAACAAATCCAGTAAATATCCACTTAGCAAGGGAGGAGTAAATGAGAAAGTCTGTTAATGCCATTTCATGCTGATACCCCAGATGTGTAATGTATTTAATTATACATTTCTGTGGTTTGAACAATGCCTCTCAGTTTTTATGAAACAAAAAGTAAACAAAGATTTGCAAACCAGGATTAACCTGAAAATGTAAAATACCTGAAACAACTGAGTATGGCTTCCTACATTACTTACTGATTTGATTTGGTGTCTGTTAAACTGACAAAATGTTAGCAGGCTTAGGAATTACAGGAAGACAGATGCCCTGAGAAGTAGAACATATCCCAGGTAATGAGATATAAAACAGAGTAAAGAAGAAGAGGGCGAGAAACAGGGAATGAAAAAGAAAGAAGATAAATGAAAGCCAGTGGCGTCAAAAGTTGTGGACAAATGCTGTGTAATACCAAGTAAGAGAACAACTAGAAGGTGTATGCCTCAAAAGCATAAACAGTATGTAATTTGCCCGCTCCTATCAAATGAGTTTCATGCCCTTCTGCCAAATCCAAGCTCAAAGACCAGATGACTTGAGAACAGGGCTCAGCATCAGAAACCCACTGATGGACATCCTAAGTGTTAAGAAAAACTCTAGAGGCAGAGAGTGGATTTCGTAGTCTCTCAGAAAAAAGGGACATCTTAAACCTAGGAAGCAGTTGCATAAATGAAAGTAAGCCATTTAAGAAAAGACTTAATGTGCAAAGGCCTGGTAACACAAATACAAAATATTAAAGACGAGTAGTAAATATATACGTGTATACATGTAACAGATACTTGTAAAGAACACCTGTAAATTGTGTGCAAGATTCCGGTCAGCTAAAAGATACCCCTCTGTGTATGCTTCTTATTTTTATTTTTCTTCTTTTAGTTCTTTCTTTTCCTTTCTTTCTTTTCAACCACATTGTACTCCATCTTCCCCCTGAGGAACACTTACACTTTTATTTTGTAGTGTTAGATGGGGGCCTTCATCTACAATTGCATGGAGCAACAGTGCCAGACAGCGGCTGGCCGGGATAAATGCAGCTGGATTCTCCCTGCAGCAAGCCCTTCGGACAAGCATGCTAGTTACCTGTGATTGATCTGAGCAGTACAGAAAGAAGAGACAGGCATGTAAAGAAGCCTGTTGCAGAGGAATTATCTCCGTCGTCTGCATTCCCCAGAAATTTCACAGGGTTTGTTCTGATTTTGAACACTCTGTTTGGAAATAAGCTCTAGGGAAGATGAGGTGGGCTGTGACCAACAGTTTAAAATTCCTTTCCCCTTCAGCACTGCTCATAGATTCATTTACAAAGCTTTACAGCAGGCTTTTCCCAGATACTGTGAGGACTGCTCCTCCTGCTGGGACAGAATCCCCTGTCCATAAGGCCCTGCAAGCTGTAGTAGCCCCGGTCGGACTAATAGCACCATGTACCTTGTGGCATAGTAAAGGTGTTGTGCAGTCTGGAATGAGACCCAAGCCTCGGCCAGTGAATCTCATTCCTGTCATCTCCTTTTTTACGAGGCAGACTCCCAAGTTACCCTGAGTAGTTACCTCCCGTTGAGTAAGCTGTCAGACAAATTCACAGCCTGACCGGTGACTTCTAGAGCTCACTTGGGTTCTCCTACCTGGCTGCAGGAAAAGCCTCTCCAGTAGAAGGAGTGGAGGTAAATGCATTTGTGACAGATTGTGAAAGCTTTGAAATATTTTCTGACAGGCATCAGTTTATCAAAAGGCTATGGAGAAGTATGGGGATCATGCAGCAGTGTGGTATGCATGACCTTTCCTTTCCTTCTGTGGGTTTAGAGGAGTGAATGTTAAGTTTTGCCAGCAGAAGATCGATGGGTGGAAAAAATGAATTACTGAATTTTCAGTCGCCTGTAACACCTGCCATACCAATTATTTTGGATGAGAAATAAATAGCGATTGTGCACTGGAAGAGCATTCAGCAAATGGTTTCAATCCACACTTACCAATGCTTTTGCATTTATCAATATTACCTTACTTTCTTGAAGTCTTTGAGCATCACTAAGGTGATATTTGTTTGATGTAGTTGAACAAGATTTACGTATTTTGCCTGTAAAGTTGAAATTCATATAAATATGAATTTCTGAATACTAATGTATTTTAATATTCTACAGGTTTGATTTTTTTCAAATCACAGAATTATTAAGCTTCAGAAAAATCTTCTTATTCCCCAGCTTAAGCTTTCAGCAATAGTTGAACCAATATTTGAGGCAAAGAAAAATCTATCATTTATCCCCAGTCCAGCCTCTTCAAAGCAATCGGCTGAAGATAACAATGGAGTAAGAGTCAAAAATACAAAATGATTTTGCCCTGAAAATGATGCTATCTCCGAGCTAGGATAGACGTTATAGTTTAGTTTCTTTTGCTAAAACTACGTGGCTTTGCAAGGAGACATGGAAAAGGCTTCCCAGTTCGGAGAAGCAAGTAGGACGCAGTTAGCACGCACTGGGGAGACGAAGGCCGTCTGAACTGCAGGCCTGCCTCCGTGGGATTTGTGAGGAAAACCAACAAACAAACCCCTACCTGCACTCTTTACAGAAGTAACACAGCAGTTAAGAGTTGTGGTGCTGAGCCCCTCACCCTTTCCTAATCTCCCCGGCCCAGCAAAAGCCTAATTCCCGCATACAGACCAGCACAGCCCCTCAGAGAG